>CAEFZX010012629.1:0-81583 GCA_903066825.1 Alfaro cultratus | reverse complement strand
ATAAAATTTTGTAATGTGGAATTTTTTTTGAAAATTATATCTTTGGGTTGTTAAATTTTAATATAAATTTCAATTACATTATTCCTTAGCTTTTTTTTTTTTTTTTTTTTTTTTTTTGCATCGACATGGCCTTCACCAAGGCTAATACCAGGACACTCTATAATTTTATCTGTTCATTTTTTTTATCTTTCTACTTATTGAGGGAACCAGAATAGTTTGCATTGAGAAAGTTAGTTGCTTATGGCATTTAAAACCTCAGGTAAATAAAATAATAATAATCAGTTTTCAGAGTTGGTCATTTGCAAAACCCTCTGTTACAAAATCCGTGATCCCTTTCATAGAAAACAGTCTGGCCTTCTAGAGGTAAAAAAACTGTATTATAAGTTTCAATAATCACAAGAGATCATTGTTTCTGCTGAGTAACTAAAGGTTTAAAAACATGACACGTACAGCACCTTTAGGATTACAGATGAAAGACTCTACAGAGAGAATAGATTAATATGTAGGCCTTAAATAATTAAAGGTCAGATGAAAAATGTCACTTCAAATTCAGCCTGCTGCATTTTTCTCTGTGGTTGCTGAAATTTCCGGTGTCGTGTCTGCTCTCTCTCTTAAGGCAACTGTCATAATCAAGCCTGTTAAACTTCAACAAAAGGCAGGGTCAGCATTGAGCAATCAGAACGCGGGTTTTGTTGTCACTGTTGTTCCATTCTTACAGACCAAAAAAGAGGTCAGAAAAATAGCTATCAAGATTAGGGATGACATGAGAACATGACAAAAGCATCTGAACAGAAGCAGTGGAAATGGTACTCTAGAATCAGAGGCGTCATAGAAGGAAAAAAGCAGAAGGAGAAGAAAGGAAATGAAACGATGATGGGACTCAGCAGTGGCAACATTGATGGGTCTTCGTTCATCATTGTTCAAGGTTTGATAGGCAAGTCCTCGTTTGCACCCATCAGGGCTTCAACAAACCCACAACTTAGGCGTCAGCTGTCAGTGCAACCCATTTTATTGCAGCTTTTTTGTTTTTAATCTCAGAAGATCCACCCCACTTACAGGGAGTAATTGTTTACGTCCTAGATTTAAAGTATTCACATGACAAGCCTGTTATCTGGGATAAACAATCAGACATTAAATGTGAGGATTAAAATGATCCTTCAGCCAATAAAGAAAAGGTGACACATTTCAGTCACTAAATTATGCATCGCAGTAGCTACGAAAATTGCTTTTGCATTTAATAAGAGGTTTCCTGTAGCAATTTCAACTACTTTTTTTTATTTTTTTATTTTATGTAAACATCCTTATGTGATCCTGTCAGGTCAGAATTTGTGTTTACAAGGAGTTAGCACAAGGATAATAAAATTATTTTTGACACTTCAAAGTATTCTTAAAAATGTAGTACACCATGTCTTGTAAAAGTATTTTTAACTCATTCAACTTTTTTCACATGCCATATATTAACTAAACATCAACAACAAAAGCTTCTGAGAATCAATTTGTACTTTTGTTTTATTTATAGAAAAAATAAAATGCATGAATATTCTTGCAAACCCCTAAAAGGAAAATATGGATGCACTGAAATCCTTCTTAAATGCTGTTCTGTTTGATTTTTGGAAGAGGGCACTGAAGAAAATCTAAATCAGCTGGCAGTGGCACTGTTAATTTTTTTGCACCAAAGGACAGATTGCAAAAATGATGATAATGAGAGGGAGAGCCGTCTTGTAAAAAAATTTACTTCACTTTTTCCTCCAGCCTGAATCCCCTGCTGCTTCCATTTAGCTTCCCTTCAGATGGGGGAAATGGATTGGAGTTGCACACCAGCTCAACCAGAAAGACCTGCACATGCAAAATTTGTGAAATGCACATGAATTTTCTAGGAGCGTAAATGTACTCCGGTCTGTGCGTCGTAAGTGAAACTATCTGATACGTCACTTTGCCCAGAGCGATATGGTAAAACACAGCAAAGGACTCTCAAAAGCTGCGGAGCCGCTGAGAGAAACCTCTCAGCTGCCATGTCACTTACTCACTGTGTTTTCACAGCCAAAGATTGCTAAGCTTTCAATCTCGATTTCTCAGGGTAGTAAAAATACAGCTGTTCCATCTCAGTATTTCCCAGCTGCTTTTCGTAACTGTGTGTCCCTCAGAGATCAAATCTAACAAGTATTAGGGAGTATAACGTGTAAGTGACAAACAAGAGAAGACCAAGACGGATGTTAACCAAAGGAGACAGAAAGTGGGAAATATTTGGGCTTGAAAGTTTACAGCTTTTTTAAATAAATGGACTGAATATATTAGCATTTTATAATCATATCTACCACTCAAAATGCTTTCCACATTGACCCAGTTGCATTCATGATTGCACACATCCACACTGTTATATGGAAATTGGTAGGCAGCTTGAACTGAAGCACCTTGAACTGAGGGAACATCGTTGTTTGGCAGGTGGAAGCCGGACTCAAACCTGCAACGTCAGTTGCAAGAAAACTGCTGAGCCACAGTCTCCCCATATTTAGGCTTTCAATTCATAAATCATCTCTGTCTCTTTCATACATTGCATGATATTATTTACATATTTATTATTGACAAAACCAAGAAAATAGTTGTGTCTTTTTAGATAAACAGGCCAGAATATTTTAGAGAACATAGAATATTTTAGAACACAATTGAAGAAAATATTATAATGAAGCACTGGAGTCAGCAAGACACATGACATTATCAATTTGTCTTCTACAATGTCTATTTTTCAAAAGGGCAGTGTATTTTCTTGCCTGTATGAGTTGGTCAATTATAATAATGGAATCATTGACTTTCCCGGCTGCTGTATCAACTTTAAAAGAAGCCATACTTTATTGGTAGGAAAGTTTAGCTCAGTGTCTCCAGAAATTATAGAAATAGGAAGGTTGTATGACATTAAACCCATTCAGGAGGTGGGATCACTGTAGAGCAGACCATGTAGGCTTGATTTCCATTGTCTACACCTCTAAGATAACACAGCATTCAACTAATGCGACAATAATGGTGTGTTCACTTGCAACCGAGAACTTGGAATTTCAACATACTTAAGACAGAATTAAGGTCTACTGTAAAGATGCACTAAAGGCAAAGCAAATCTCTTATATTATTATCAGTTTAGCTGAAAGTTTGGCTGCCTTATTCCACTGAAAGTAGCTTTGAGATTTTACTGACACATAGCATGATATTTTCAAAGAGGTCATCTTTCTCTTGTTATCATCTTCTCCATCTTTTAAGTGAACATTGACCTTTGAGTCAGGGGCACTCAGCCCAAGGATCACAGAGTTCTAACTACTGTCAGGCTGAAGCTGGAACTAAATGGTGACAAGGTGACATCTCTGTTATCAGGCAAGAATAGCTTCATGACTTGTCATGTTCTTTGTCAACTATCTTCTCCACTTAAATGCAGCTTCATTGACATGTCCACACTCTTCTACTTCTTCATATGGTTGGATGTTTTTCTGCTTAGAGGCTTACAGGAGATTTAGTGAGAACAACACCTGGGTTTCAGCTCAGCATTCTTCTGGATTAGCTAACCAGCCGCTGCTGAAGGCTGTGGTTATCTCGCTTCTGTGATCATTTTTGTTCGGTCCTCAAGCTCAAAAGGGATTATAACAGGCCACCTAATCAGAAGAACAACCTGACTCTGTTTATTCAAGTGAAAATAAGTAATTTTTTTAGGCTAAATTTCTTATGACATCAGAAATAACATTCATGTCCCACCCTAATAGCCATGCAAGGCATCTTATTCTGCAGAAGCCAGCTGATTCTGTCAGTTTTAGTTGTTGTCGCTTCGCTCTAAAGAGCCTCACTAATGTGTATTTTGCTCACATTCAGGTGATTTTTCAACATGTGCAAAGTTCTTTGAATAAGTTGCTTATGTTTAATCAAAGAAACAAACAAAAAAAAACACCAGAATATAGTAAAAAACCAAATGCTTAGAAAGTTGTGATTATTGAGAATCTGGGAGCAAACTCTACCGTAGTACTTACTTTTGTTATCAACAGGAAAAAGAATGAATGAATGAGTGAACTGAAGTGGGAAAAAAGAACATTTGTAGACAATTTCCTGATTATTTCCTTCAGACCTGAAATTCATTTCTAAAACTGACTGATATATTGGTAGTTAATTAAAATCCTGCTGTCAATTTATCCCGATTCTGCTACAGACTCTTATCTCTATAAACAGGTTTTGGATAAAATGGGCTTTTGCCAGGTGTAACACTGGTTAGGCATCACTGAAATCTTTAAAACATCATCATTCCCTATGTGTCCCTCAGCTGGTCACTCTAGCAGGCGTGGGCAATCCTGGCCCACGAGGGCCGGTGTCCTGCAACTCTTACATATCTCCCTGGTCCAATACGCTTGAATTCAATAGCTGAATCACCTCCTAGGGGCAGTCAAGTTCTGCAGAGTCCTTCTAATGACCTCTTTATTTGATTCAGGTGTGTTGAAGTAGAGATACATCTAAAAGTTGCAGGAGACCTGCCCTCGAGGCCTGCAGTTGCCCACCCCTGCTCTAATCTAATGGTATCATCCAGTGAGGACATGGTGGATGCAGACAACAAAGATCTGCAGTGTGGAGCACAACATCCAGCTCAGCTGATGAATCATACTCAGCAATCCTGTCAAACCTGCAAGTTGTTAAGATCCTGCAATTTCTGACGTTAGTGGAATGGACAACTTGTGGCTACTGGAAACTGGAAGAGACACATAGAGATCGAATAAAAGCTGAAAGAACTTCAGTCATACTTCAGTCTAGACATAGCCCTCTTCGATTTATGTCCGTTTTTTTAATAATTGCATGTTTTGGTTTTCGTAGCCATTTGATTGATTTAATGTTAATTTTTTCTTCTTTGTTCTATCATTTGTTCTATCTGGGAAGCCATCCATCTTCGTCCTTTAGTGGGAGACAGGCTGTTGGAAGTGATCCCAGTGGGTGTACTCACTGAATTTGTCATCTCATAACTAACCCAGAGTGACAGACAGCTCTGCATGCTCACCGTCACACCTACAGGCAAATTTGGATTCCCCAATTAACCCAACACAAAAAAAATGTATTTCCACTGTGAGTGAAAAGCAAGTGTACTGGGAAAAACACTGGGAGAGAGGAACAAGAACCCAGAAAGGACTCAGCAACACAGAATTTCAAACCATCGCCTGTCTTCATCTAATTAACAATGGCAGCATCACCATATTATGGTACCTCAGGTTTAAAAAAGAAAACACAGTTGGCACTCATTATTTGCTAAAACGTGAAATTTCAGAATTTTATCACTAATGCCCCTCTTTTGACTAGCAAAATCCAAACCTCTTTCCTGAAAGCATTTTAACCCTCTGCACAAAGCCACTCACTTTCATGCATTTCTAGCAGAAAGCAATCTTTTTCCTAATAGATTCCATTGGGCTTAAACCTTTTGTGAGCCACTTACTCACTCTGGTCTTTGAACTTTTTCCATTGGGTGTATTATTCAGATACTACAGAAATATTGATGCAACCAAAAGTGCTCACATTAGTAATTGGGGTAGACCATTTTTGATTTAAGCAGGAACAAAAATTAACAACATTTTCTAGCAGTTTTTTTTTTTTTTTCTTTTGTAATGCCCTTGTCAAATTGTTGCATATGTGCCTGGTGTTCATGGCTGTAAGTAAATAAATCATAACATTTCTACACATCAGATACTATTGCATATTTAATATCTGAACAAGCCAATTTACTGTAGAAGTTAAAAAAAGGTTTGCAACTCAGACACAGCATATATTTTGCACATATTTGCCATTGCAATAAAATGCATACTTATGCAGGAGCACAGTTATTTACATCTAAACACATTTTTAGACACACAAACACATATGGCAGGATAAGAAAGAGCATTCAACAAAGGGAGCAGTAGACGCCTTTTTTCTTTCAAAGAAAATATTGATTATTTGGAACACCAATCAAGCCACTTGAGTGGTTTTTGTATTCCTCCATTTTTAATCTGTTAATACGGAATTGCATTTCTCCTCCAAGAATTCATTGCAGGCTGATTGAAATAAAACAGGGATCCCTTTAAGCCCATTCAACCATATAAGTGTTTTCCTCTAGCCTATTTTATCTCAACCCAGGCGCCTCTCACAATGCCCAAGTTTCCCATCTTCTTATTCTTCAAATGTCTTGGTATCATTTGTCTGTAATCTTGTGGTAAACAGCTCATAAAGGACAGAGGATCTGAAAGTGGCCAAGGTAATGCCTGTGCTTCGTACAAAGTCAGTTTTTTGTTTTTTTTTCCATTTCATTTTTATTCTCTCCGTGCATTCGACTGGTCCTCTGGAGTCCCAGGTTATACTGTTGCAGACCTTAACAAATAATTGGGAAGCTAAAAGCACAGACACCCCCATGCATATCAAATAGTCTTATAAACAAATTTAAATGCCAGACCTCCTCACTGGTGCTCGGTGGTTATGACATTAACTACACAGTCATTATTCCCTTTCAAATCCAGGGAGAAATGGCTTGATCTTAATCCCCTCATGCGGCTAAAAACTTACAATTTTTATTGGATTTGTGTCCATTTAAGGTACCATCCTCCAATAATAAGTGTTTTGGGATGAAGGCAGCTGGGAACCATAGTAAAAGCTTTGGAACGTTTTTCTCTTTTTTTCATTCTTTCTCTTTTTTAGCTTTTTCCAACAAGTCTGGGGAAATAAGTGAACATGTATGCTTTTAACTTTAATGTAGTCATTTTAGTATTTCTTTTACTGCAGTGCATTTCTTAGCAGAAAACTCTTGTCTTGATGGGTTTGGTACAGGGGCCCCATGGTCTAATATTCTGCTTTTTTTAAGTAAGACACAAGAAAAATGTGTTTATATTTTCACTAGGTTTTTGCATCCCTATTGGCCTCATTAATTGAGCTCCATGCTTGAAGGTTGTGTGACAAGCATGACTTTGTTTAAAATAAGCTGCTACAATTTGTTGTTCTCAAGGATTTTATTCTATGAAATATCATCCTTAGACAAAAAACAGTGTTTCCCAGGAGGCTTGAGTTACGACACGTCCAGGTTCTGACAAGCCTTCTTAACAACTTTTGTAAAGTGAGCTTGTTCAGCTCTTGTTTGAGGTAAAACTCTTGCTTTCGTTTCTGGATCTCTTAGTTTGTTGTTTCTCTTGTGGATAGGGAAAAGTATTGATTAAATTATAAGAAAAGACTTTGAACATAGATGGTTGACCTTAGGGAGTTATGTTCCGTCTGTGTTGTGGTTTCTCTTGGACCTTTGTTGTTGCGATTCTTGTAATGGCTGGCGAGTGTCATCTTATAAAACGGGCAGAGTTCAGCATAAAATTGCGTCCTCTGGGACAAAAAGTGGAAATTCGTAAGATGTTATCTTTTGCTGTTTCTAAGTGTGTGAATGCTGCAAAAGCACTCATTCTAAGACTCTCTTGGTCTTTTACACTTTTGACTGTCTGTGCTATTTTTACATCAAACACTGATAAAGATGCTTATCTTTACTTACACCTATAAATTCAGTGATTTTTTTTCAGGGGATTTAATTGAGTTTAATTTCACCTATTTAAAGTCAATTTTAATTTACATTACCTTAGGATGTTTTTCACTTTTCCATTCTCATGTTACCATTTTTTATTTGATATGTTTGTTCTATTTGTTCAACAAGAAACAGTACTGCAATCAATGAATGCAAATTGTTCTAGACTAATTGTTTAATTGCTTTGGATGAGGTTTAATTCAAACCTCATCTAAAATAAGTTCAGTGGCCATTGTATTAGGATTAGCATAATAATATTTCACCGAAATCTAAATAATGACTCATAATTACTGTCAAAGTTGCCCTGATTCACAGCCCAGATGATGTAATTCTGTGTGATTTTGTTATTAAGCAGCACTTTGAAGTAAACAAACCCAAGAGACACTCTAGACTGTGAATAACACAGTGAATTGTGACAGTTGTAAAAATGGACAACCAAGAGCTCTCCATTTTCACAGCTATTGTCCCTCTCTCTTCTCTCTCCGTGGATATTGTAACATAAATAGGGATCATTTCTTAGTAGACATGGATCATCTGTAAGGAAATGAAGCCCAGAAGGCCCTAAACACAATGATGTCATGTGCAGGCGGCTGATGTAACCCAAGTTGAGGGGCTGTCAGGATGTACTTGTGCTGCGGGCAGACAGAATAAGGACTGAAGCAGCCAGACACAGGTTGAAGAGCTCGAAAAAGCATGCTGTATAAGGAAAGGTGTTACCCGGTGAATGGCAGGAAGATGAATAATAATAGAAAAGAAGAGAGGAGAAGAGACGGAAAGACGACCGGGTCGGAGGAGAGCCAGACGGGAACTACTCAGCCAAGCTGCCCCTCACAGCATGGGGCTCAGACCTATTTCCATCTCATCAACCCCCTCCATCTCAGTGGCCTTCTCTGTATTCGCTGTCATAAGATGCCATGTCCAGAGCTGAATCAGAGGATGACTGATATTACCCCATGCCTGAAACTATCCGTTCAACACTTGGTTGGTTGCAACCTCCTCTTGTCTTTGTTCTGTCGATATTTCCTTTTTCTATTTATGTTCTTTTTTCTGCTTCAGTTCACTGTCTCTGGGTGTTGTTAGCTATCTCCGATGCCTGTTGGGTGCTGTAATGATTTTTCTTGTGGAGGTTTGCTCCTGCTTTACTCTTTCTGTCACCTATCTTCCCTACAAGGCAGATCCTATAAGATCCTGACAGTAGAAGTCAGACCAAACCTTTGTGAACAGAAATCACAATTTATGTTCCTGTATCTACTTAAAGAAATTGAAAATATCCTGGATGACAAGATAAAACAGATCTATATGTTATTTTTTTTTTAACTAAATCAACTTGCAAAACTTAATATCACTTGAAGCTTCTTGCAAATTCTCACATCATGAACTCCAAACTGTAGCTCAAAGTTAGTTGAAAAGTTAGTTGTTGTTTTTTTACTAACTTTGATCATTCAGACACTAAATAAAGCACAAAATAGTTCAAGATCAGTTAGATTTGATGGAGAATATAGATGAGATTTGATCTAAACACTTCCTCTGGCTCAATGGTTGGAGAAGATGGACCTCCATTACAGTCTCAAGTCTTTTCCAGCCTCGAACAGATTTTTTCTTCTGGGATGACCCTGTGTTTCATTTCACCTCTTGTTCCATGTTGGAAGGGGAACCTGGCTACTTAATATAAGGCAATAAAAGGCACTTCCACCACCATGTTTTACAGGAGTACGATGTTTTCTGGAAGATGCACAGTGTTTTCTGGCAAACTGTTTTGAACCCATAGGCGATAAATGTTTAACAATTGTCTCCTCTTACAACAACATCTTCCATATGTTTGCTGTGTCCCTACATACCATAACCCAGATTTTAAACTCATTGACAGGTTCTTTCATGCAACAGTTGCTCCAGAATATTTAGGTGGATTGCAATGGCTAGGGATGTTTGCAGTTTATCAGGATTACTATGTGTTACTCTATTGGTCTGCCTTATAAAATCCCAATGAAATAAATAAAAACTGTTGGTCGTAATTTTTTTAAATGGGAAAATGTTGAAGGGATAATAATAGTTTTGCAAGGTACTACATATTACTTTCTCTCTCATTCTTGTCTTTCTTTCACTGACATCGTGTTCCAAATTATTATGCAAATTGGATTAAGTTTTTTTTATTTTTGAAAAAAATACTGTTCTCATTGGGAGCTTTGTTCAGTAAAATTTGATTTATACTGTAATAGTTCATAACTTTAAAATTATACTGACCACCATTTGCATTGGCCATTTAGGAAAATCTGAGAAAATATCACTTGCATAATAATTTGGAACACGGCGTATATAAATCAGCATCTCTCCCAACTACTGTGATTTCTTCTTACTGCTGTAGTACTCGCCTTTGGGGTTTATTTCTGCAACTTTGATCATCAAGACATGCATAAATTACTGGATTACTCACTGACCAGCACTGGCTATAGCTGGCTGCCCAGATGCTATTCAAGTCAGCAAATCTTGTCTCTTCTAAGTCCTTTTTGAGACTACGCCTAGTCATTTCCATCTGACTCATACAGCGTTCCACTCCTGCTCGACCACTGTTGTCCTTGAAACAATGTTATTCAGATTACTGGGGAGATTTCTTTCTATTTTTGTAGCTCTCTGAGATCTTTGTCCACTTTGTTTGTCCGTTTTGATTCGGTCTACAGATTTCTGTTTACTTTTGAGATGAGAGAGGTTCAAGACCAAACTTTTGATTATTTCTTTTTAGAAGTTGAGTGTTTTGTTGCTTTGCTACTGACCTCATTTTATTGCAGAAATTTATTGATATTAATAAATGTATTTCTTTAGTATTAACAATAATTAAATAATAAGTCTAAAACACACATGTATGGGAGGCTAAGTCACTGAATTTGTTCATGACTTACATAAGGTGTTTTGTTTGAAGTTGGAAATTTTTTTTTACTCTTTTACTAAACTGTTGAAATTATGGTCACATGTTCAATATAGATGCACTGATCAGAATTTGAAAGGATGCCAACATTTTCCAAACATGTCCCATGAGATATGGAGGATGAAGGCTCCACATGACAAAACAGGGCATTTTTGTTAAAGTCCATTCACCCAGACAGTTTTCTACTAAAGCCCAAGTCTCTTTCACTTTTGCAGCCTGTATTAATCTTTAACATGTCTTGCCATAAAATGTACAGATTCCTGTTAAATAACATTTGGTCTTGAAAGCTGAACTGATATTGAAACTAGTTAACTGAGTTTACTGGACTGAAGAGTGTTGCTGGTAGCTCTCAAGTATTGTGTCTTCATTGTTTTGAAAAAGAGTATTAAGATCATTGCCTGCCAGTTCTGGTCATCACCCAACTTCTTGGTGCTTAAGTATTTAATGCTGCAAGTTGAATATTATGTCAGGGCTAGAAGGCACTTTGGGATTTTCAATGTGATCACCTCTAATAAGCTGGCATTTTGTGAATAAACCTGGATAGAAGTCCATCTCTTGTGATATTCAGACACATATTTATAGCAAAGAAACACCCAGTGAGTCACATACATAAACCATGGCATACATACATGTATGTAAGTCTGTTGCGGACAGAGGAGTTTACTTCCCTGCAGTCTCAGGTGGGGCAGCTGTGTTCTGATGTATTAATCATCTTGGTCCCCAGCTTGCTAATTAATGACCCATCTGTCCCCACTCACCGTGGCTCCACTTCAGGCTCCCTGAGACAGTCCAACACTCTCTCTCATGATCTAAGCTCAGCGCTGGTTCTGAAGGAACAAATGTCAACAGCCAGTCTAAACGTCTCTGTCTCATCTGCATTCAACTTTCTCTAGAGCGTCTCTCCTCGGTTGCTGTGCATTAAGCTTGCAGATGTTGTGCGATCAGGCTTGTCTGTGTGTGTGTTTATGTGTGCACTTATGTAGGTGTATGTGTGTGTGTTGTAGGCTTATCAGGTGAGCCCGGGCAGAGTGTCAGATGCAGTAATGGAGGCTTCAAAGACAAGCGCTGCGGTGAGTTCCCCGGCTGCCTTTTTACCAGAACCCTAAAACCCCTGTGCCCATCCACACACCCTCCCCCTTCCTTCGCTATTCCCACAGAGCAACAATAAGGCACACAGGTAGACACTTGGCCGGATAAGGAAAGGATGCAGAAAGGAAGATAAGGAATCGGATAGGTAATTAAGTGGCCACAAAGTCAAACAGACAACAGATAGACAGAGTATATCAGGCTGACTGACAGGCTGAGGAGATACTGGAAACCACTAAGGATCCCTGATTGAGGGGGGAACAGATAGAGCTTCATTCAGGCAAACAACCTACAGACCAGGTGTTCGTCCAGATCCACTCCCCCTCTTCACTTGCATGAGTAGAGACACTTCAAATGCCAGCCGCTTGTCTGCTTCTTTGTTCCACTGTTTTCTTTGCAGCTGCAAATGTTGTTTTTGATGCCACCACCATTGATTTGCTTCTTTTTGAATGGCAGCTCCTTTTTGTGCCTTCTCATTTGCTTATCTCCATTTTTTATCTTTTGTACTGTTATGAGTGAGTTTATTTTTCTGTGAGATCGTCTTTTGTCTTGCATTGGTTAAACAGCCTCGGTCAATGGGCTGTAATTGAGTGTTTGATCATTAAAATTATTAGTGAAGGCTGATTATTTTCAGAGATCACAGTGTTCTTTCTGTGGCTTTGATGTAACATGAAATAAGGTTAGACAGTTAAATCACAAATGGACGTTTATTGGCTCTTGCATCATCTCCTGTTTTGGTTGCTGCATTTATTTGCACTAATAGAGATTTATTGTGGGACTATGTAGAATGAACCTGACAAGATAAAATAATCAGAAACATTCAGAGACTTTTATTTTATGATTATTATTGAATAATTAAATAAACAGGCTTAAATTAATCTCTTCCATTTTCTACATCTACTTACCGAAGAACAAACTCTAAGTGTGAAAAGATATTTGTTTGGTGTTCAAATAGAAAGCCTTAACCTTAAGCAATCCAAGGCAAAGTTGTTAATTGGTAGGGTTTCATTTACTTTACTCGATTATAAGATACATCATAGCAATGACTGTCCATGTAGTTTTACCTATGTAGTGCTGTGCTGTGCTTTATTATAACATCCCACCCAAAAGATACCTGGAAGTATCAATAGAGCTTTTATTGTTATTGCCCTAAGCTGTCTCTGTTTGAGCTGCAATAAAGATAATCATTGCACATCCAAAACAACTTTCTTGGTTCAACATGTATAAATATTCAAATGCTCTAATGTAGATATTATATACCATTCACCAATCAGGCACAGCGTTTGATCACTGATCAAGTGCTGTGATCATTCATACTAATTATCTCTTCATCATTGAACCTGATGGTGGGTGGGATGTATTAGACAATAAGTGAACGCTGATCTCAAAGATGACTTGTTGAAATCAGGAATAAATGGATCTGAGAGAGTTCAATAAGGGTAACTTTGAGATGGTTATACCGGTGGGTAAGATTGTTTCCCAATGTTGACTTTGAAGGTGTTTCGCATATTGTAAGTAAAATAATCTGCCAGTGGAACTAGTACTTTTTTATCAACATTAAGGAATTATGGACTTGAAACAAGCTTCTTTATATTGCTAAAAGTTACTTTTAAGCTAGTTTTGACATATTTAAAGTATATTAACATATTTACATTAGAAACCAGACCAAAAATACTTGGTAAGATTTTGTGTTTTTTGCAGTGTAGGGTCAGATCCTCTTCCTACAGGCCGAACTACTGTACCTCAAATAGGAAGGTGGCAGAATACACAGTAAACAGCTGCTTATAGAGCTGCAAAGCAGTAGATCAGTCAGATTTTGGCAATCTGACTGATCTCTGGCCGACCTCTGGCCACAGCCAAAAGCAAACACAGTTGGCATTATAACTGCAGTATAAAAGGAGGGGCTCTCTTTGGAAGCTGGTGAGCTGGCTGAGCCAGTGTTCTGCTTTGAACAATATTCTGCTGAGAAACCCTGGGTGAACTGTATTTGCTGATGGTTGTGATCTCTTTCAGCAGGATAATGCACTGTGCCACAAACAGAAATGGTTCAATAGTGATTTGTTGTGTTGACTTGGCCTCCAAATGATCAGATCCTAATTAAATTGAGCATCTGTGCTGGCTTAAGAAGTCCAATCTATAGAGGCCCACCTGACAACTTGCTGTACTTCAACGATCTGCTGCTAACATCTTAGTGCCAGATACCACAGCAAGCCTTTTGGGTCTAGTAATATGTGTACCTCATGGGTCAGGGCTGCTTTGGCAGCGAAAAGTGTGATCAACACACTAATTGGCAGCATTAGGTCAAAATGTTACGGCGGTTTGGTGTTTATGTCTTAGAAAACTCAACAACTCATATATTACCTCTTATTACCTAGTAAATGAAAAGACACATTATTTATCTTCACATTACACACAAATTTTAAAATTTGATCACATAAAATTCCCAGAAAATCTGGCACTCAGACACACATCGTTAGTGATCTCTTCCTCTCTCTCATTCTCATTTCTTCCTTTTGTTCCCCTCCTTGTCCCTTCAAACAGCAAACTCTGGAGAACAACCTGACCAACCTGGTGAAGAGGAACAGTGAACTGGAGAATCAAATGGCCAAGCTCATTCAGATCTGCCAGCAGGTTGAGGTATGCCATATGTATTCATGTTGTTAACTTCAGTAAGATTAGACTGCTCATCCTTTCCCGTGCTCTAATAGAAAACCTCGGTTCCAAGATCGCAGCCTTTAAGCGCTCATGTAATCTTAATTGTATTTTTTTTGCCAGCAAACGTAAAACCCCAATCAGCTGGCTGACCAAATCTGTCTATCTTACCATATTACTGAGGCTTACCCTAGATATTAGTTAAAGCTCCTCTTAATATCTCCCCCCCTCCTCCTGTGTTATGACCCCACTGTGATCATATTAAAGTAAGAACTCGTTTTTTTAGCTGCTTTGATTCTTTTTATTGTCTTATCTGAAATTTAGTGTTTTTTGGGGGCTTTTTATTTTTAAAAAGTATTTTTACTACAGTTATAAAGTCCTTCAAAATACTAAAGCTATTGACAAGAAAATATCATTATTTATTGTAAAAGGAAGAAGTGAAATTCATCTCTCCTCTGGCAATCATGTGTAATTTCTGACATGTACCTCCCAACTATAACACAGGACAAGTAAACAAAGTGTTTACAGGCCATAAAAGCTCTTGGACTTTTTAAATTCAGATTTGATTATAAATTAAGTGAAGGAACAGCCACTTTAGATGCTTTCGATTTGAAAGTATTTAAAAGGGTTGTTCTGGTAACATTAAGGTTTGACTTTATTTGTCAATTAGCAAAATCAGCCACTGCTACTTAAATGAATAATTTAAACTGGTTCCAAATTATGATCTTTTGCTTTCAACAATTGTGTATTGCAGCTTACTGTAGCTAATTATTCGTGAGAACTAGTTGATGTTGTCTCAGTTGTTGCTTGATTCTTATTTATGAGCTCCATCGTAAGACTCAATGGGTCTGGAAGACACCAAGCTGGCAACAATTGATGGGAAAGACAAGGCTGTTTCCTGTAATGTTTCACTGGTAAAGATTATTGTGTCCAGAAATCCACGAAGCCCCACTCTAACTCCAGTTTTCAGTAAATCTCACCATGGAAGAGCTCATTTTTAAGACGAAGCCACGTTTTAACACTCAGCAGTTTAATTTGCTCTGGAACCACCCACACTAGCAAATTATGGTCCCTGTGAAGTTTAATAAGATTGCATGTCAAATGACATATATCTCTGCAACTTGTCCCAAACTTATTCAGTAATGTGTCACATCTTACTCTGATGCAGGTTTGTGACAAGTTCACAGGACTATTTCACAGCCGGTTGTCCTCATCTATACCTGGAGCTGTCTGCCGGTTTTTGTCATTTAAGCTCAAGCTGTGATTTAACAACTACATTCAGAGAATGCTAAAATTCACCCGCCGCTTGTTCGCTCTTCTCTGTACAGTAGTTAAGAGTCACACACATATGAGCACATATTTTCCGTCTGTACACTCACTTTTAATAAATGTCATCATTTCTCTGAGAGATTTGACATTAATGGCTGGTGAGGACAAATGCATTTCAGTGGTGCCATCTTTCTCCACTTAGTATGTTTCTTATTAGTAGGGCATGACTCCATTTTCTCTGAGTCACTCCAAGGTCTCTGAGCACAAACTCATGCAACGCAATCAAAAATTAAATGATTGCTGTGTGATTTATTGAGGACAGACAAAATGTTCATCAACAGTGAGAAAACGAGCTCCTTCTCGCTCGGGTTTGCATTCAAGGATCCTACTAAAAAAATTATATTAACTATTCAAAACCATATGATGGTTGAAAAAGATAAATTTGAGGAGAATATTAAAGAAATCCCCCTAAAGCTGCTATTTGATGTGATCTTAGTGGCAAGAGGTCAAGATATTAATTATTTACTAGGCGAAACCGCATTGAAGCACAGAGGTTGTTAAAGTGTAATGGGAAGGGAAGAGAAAGGGGAAGTGAGGACTAATGAGGAGAAGAAAATGGGGAATCCAAATATAGGAGAAAAGCTGCGAGGAAAACAGGACGGTAAAAGAAAAACAGAAAACAAGGGTCAGCGTGGCAAACAGAGAAAAGGGTAAAAAGGGCATACTCTGAATGTTAGCGTGACTACCAATGATTACCAGAACAGACAGAGGCACTATGCACAGGAAAATGCTCAGTAATAATGCAGTGCAACACAAAAAGGGAATAAAGAAATGGGAGTTTTAGCGGAGTGAGACAACTGTGTGCAAAATAAGAAATCTTTGAAGGGCTTTGAGCGTGACCTGGATTTCTCTGCTCTCTGTTTGCAAGCATACTGTATTGGCACCATAGACATGATCAAACATAGTGCGAATTCTCTTCTAGTGTGTCAGCACACACAGCAGCGAGGGCTTCTCATTGGGGAATTAGCTTTTCTTAAGTTGTAGAAAGGATGTGCTGACTTGACTGTGAGTAGGCTGCCTGTGTCCTCAGGGACGTCTAGCTTTAACGCAATATTTGCTGTTTTTCTTCCGGCTTAATGGCATTCTGAGTTGAGTTCAGGTTTTCTTTCAAGTGGATGGTGATTTTGTTCAAAATTATACAGATCAGCGGGATTTATTCAGTGTTTGAATTATTTTTTTCATAGCACTTGACCTTTTTCAGATTTAGTTCATGCATATAATTGGGGGAGTGTATTTATGATGTTATGTGTTTTAAAATAATATTTAAAATGAAAAACCTAACAACTGTTGTATGTTTTAGTTTTTAGCCTCTAACTAGCTGGTTTTCTTGTAGCCTGTCTTTATCTTCCAAACCTTCTTAGCACTTTCTTGGTGTTTACCATAGAAAAGCTTCCCCGCAGCCTGATGCTGCCACCCCTGTGTTTAATGGGTGATGGATTAAAACAAGGGGATGTGCTTTATTAGTTTTCTTCCATACATAGCGTTTTCCATGTAGGCCAAAAAGTTGAACCACATCTATCCAAGGTACCTGCTTTAACCTTCTTCAAAGCATTATCCCTGATGTTTCTGGTGATATTTGTATTTCATGAGGCAAATAAAACTTTGAGGCGTCCTACAGAATTGAGATATTTGTACTAACATTAATACAGGTGATCTGCAGGCTAATGACATCCAGAGTCTGAATAAAGGGTGTTGCATGCAATTGTACACCACAATTTTCATGTATTTATTGATAAAAAATAGGAAAAAAATCTTAAAGCATTTTCTTTCCACTTTCTAATTTGCACTACTTGGTGTTGGTGTTTTATATAAACTCCTAATATGATTGTTTGGCTAAGCTCTGTGGTCAAAAAGGAGATGCTCAATTAAGTCAGGCTAAAAACTAGAAAAACCCTCATAATTTATATTATAGGACTTTCCTTTAAATTTTTTAAGTTGATTTCTTGATTTTTAAATATAACAGCCATGGTTAACTGGTTTTGATATTGAGTAACTAAATAAAATCTATTACTTTTCCTAATCATAAATGAGCTCAGTTTTTATGATGATGTTGTTGAATTCCCAGTGAGCCTTCACTCTTACACAATAGTCAATGGCTATTCCTCCAAGATGTTAAAACCTGGTGGTGATTTACATTTTTCTAAGACCACAGTTTATGCTTACTAGGGGCCAAAGCTTTAAGAAGTTATTATTAACACATTTTAATAATGTGTTAATTACTTGGAAGCTTCACTCAGACACAGCTATTGTGGAGTAAGCTTTTTATCTAGAAAGCAGAAAAGGCAGCAGACAGTGTTTCTAACCCTAAGTTTTCCAGTTAAAGTTTTATGTGAGCCTTCAGATATGATGAAGTAAAAAAAAGCGAAAGAAACACATCAGGCAGAAGCTTACTGGGTTTAAACGCTCAGACTTGTATGTCGACCGATTAAGCAGCGAGCTGCAAGTCATTAGTCGAGGCCTGTCTGGGTGTGTGTACACTGAAAGTGATCCCACTGTGTGCAGAATATGAATCAGCAGTGGAAGATGGCTGCAGTGCTGCCTGATATTTTGTTTCAGGTCTCAGATACCGTCTGTAACCTTTCCACAGGAGCATTGGGGAGATCTGCCTGCCAGCAATATGTGTCATTAGCAGCTCCACTTTTAGCAGAGTGTAACAATACAATTGCAATAGGAAAATGTCACATAATAAAACATTCTTGTTTTTAAAAGTTACTTTGGTTTTAGTAGATAGTCAAATTGTACTTTTGTGTTTGTCGATTGTGTTCTCGGTTAAGCCAGTTTCTTAATTTTTCATTTAAACATAAGTGTGATTATAAAACTTAGGTGTTATTGTAAAGTTTTATCAATTTACACATTTCTGTATCGCAATATCTGAGTTTTGTAACACAGCACCTTGCAAAAGTATTCATGCAGCTTGAACATTTCTCCTTTTTGACATTTTTACACGTCAAATTTCAGAGTAGACCTGTCCAGGGTGACCCGGCCTCTCGCCCAGAACGTAGCTGGAGATGGGCACCAGCACCTCCCGACCCCATTAGGCACAAGGGTGAACAGAAAATGAATGGATGGATGGAAATTTTAGAGTATTTTACTGGGATTTTGTTGGAATAGACCAGCAGCCAAATAAATTACTGTGTTACCAATGTTCTTCAGAAGTCACTTCGAGATTTGTTAGAATATTAGTCAACAACCTGCATTGTGAAAACCAAGGAACACAGGAAACATGTGAGAGATAAGGCAGTCTGGCATATAAAGAAGTGATGGATATAAATTAAGATCTGAACCTTGAACAGTTCAGTTATCCGTCATCTGAAAATGGAGAAAGTAGGCAATAGCAAGAGATTTAACAAGACATGGTTATCCATCTAAATCGATAGTTCGGGAAAGAAGAGCATTAATCTGAGAAAATTACAAGAAGTATGTTGCACATTTATTCTAAGTGTTTAATCAACCTGGAAGAAAAATATTTTCCGCTGAAATTTCAGTGGGAGCTAGTTCTACAAAGTTAGGTTTTTGTGGGGCTGTATCCAATTGCCAACTTGCCAAAATTAAATTTCTAAAATTAAATTGAAAACAATGAGCCATCGTCCTCACACCTCATCATTTTGCACTACTTTGTGTTAGTTTGTCACAGAGAAATCCTATAAATACACATTCAAGATGTTGGTTGTAAGGTCACAAATGTCAAAAAGGCTTAAGGGGTTTGAGTGCTTTTGCAAGACACTGTATGTGCAATGGTTGAACATAAGAGAGTATAATTGCAGCTGAACTGAATGTCATGAGAACGATACTGTACTTGACTTTAAAAATGCCAACTTGCTTATGGCAATAAAAAGAAACCGGATCAACAAACTTGTGGCAGTTTAACATGTGCAAGGACTTACTGTATTGTAGATGTAAGATGTGGCATATAATCTGTGATATGTTTATGGTGATAAAAAGATAAAAAATTGATTCATTTTAAAATATAATATTAATGCAGTAAGAAAGATGTAAAAGAAGACTTGCTTTAAAAAAGTTGGACATAACTACATGTGGATGGTGAACTACACTGTGCATCTCCTGTACCAGAACAAATTTATATTTATTAGATTGAATCAGGCATGCACAGATTATTTTAGTCCTGTGGTGTACTGTAAAAAAAAAACCCCTCTATTACTCCTGGAAGTCTCAGTTTTTAAAGAGGGAAATCAATGGTAGAACTTGACTATTCCGCCTAGTAAATCCATTCTAGTGTCAGAACCATAAAAAGGTGTTTGTCCTTTGAATAAGCAGAACGACCACAGAGAAGATTGTTTATGTAACAATCCCTGTTTCGATTCACAGTGATCCTCGCCAGTTTATTTGTTCAGCTTTAATTACCAACCTTTTACCTATCAGATCTCTGTTTGTCATAATAACCATATTTCTGTGGTCTTTCTTGAAGAAAGTGTTTTTTTGTTTGTTTTTTGTTTTTTAGATTTTAGATCTATGAATTAATGCATTTATTAAAAATCCCCAAAAAAGATGCTTGTACCTTGTGACTGGAGTTTTAGAGTGAAGTTTGGGATTAGGTTTTAGCTGGGGTCAAACATTTAGGGAAGCTTGAAGGGCTCTGTTTGTTTCAGTGAGTGTCCTTACAAAGATAGTAATAATAAGTGTGTGTGTGTGTGTGTTTATGTGAATAGCTGTGAATTAAGAGGCTTAAGTGGATTGCTGGGTAATAATGAGCTTTGTGGAGCGATGAGTGGAACTTGGTTGTTACAGTAAGTAGTTTCATAAGCCCCTTTCAGACTTCAACTGAGGGTGTCAGTGTCAGGTCTCCATAAGCACCCAGTCAGCAACGTCCCCTGACGGCAATCTTATGTGGTCAGACTATGTGATAATTACATATCACTTTCAGTGAACTGGCTGAACTGCAGACAGACATATTAATAAAGGCAGACAAAGTTTCTTTCTCCTTGACTAAATTGGGCATTTATATATACGTATATATATATATATGTTTGTCAGAAACGAATCCAACATTTTATGGTACACGATTTAAAAAAGATCTCAAAACCATTCTGATGGAAACCATCCACAGGTTTTTCAATTCTGCAGAAAAGTGTGTCAAAAATGTGTTATCATTATAATGTCAATAGGCAGAACAAGATAGTCTGTTATATTTCAAAATGCATCCATGCTATTCATGGCTGTAATATATGTGTCCATTTGGTTGGCCTCTTCCTGTAATGGATGCCCACATTATGGTTTAGATGATAATAGCCAAAACAGCCAAACACACAGAAAGTGCTCAAAATAACATATGAAAAGAGTGAAAAGAGCAATTAAAATGGTATTTTCCTAAAATGTGAATACAGTATTTAGAGTCTTACTGCAACTTTTTGACAAAGCAGGAAGAGAAAAATGTTAGAAAACTCCAGCTATGGTAGAGCGGTTTTTCTTATTGTTTATTGTTTTGTTAATACCTGTTCAGTAAAGAAAATCCTGTTGTGTAAATGAGGTCTTACAAGCAGCTGTAGGGAGAGCAGTCATTGTGTTTTGACTTTGAAACCGTTGCAGAGCTTTTATGTTGGCTGTACAGAGGTTTACAACTCACTAAAGGAAAAAGCCTTATGGGCCAGAATATGGGCCAGCACCCATTATTCCAGCAAATACTTACACACAAAAAAGTAAAAGATGTGTTGGACATTTATATTACTTTAGACAATCCTTTACTTTTCTTTTGCTTTTTCAATCTGCTCTCTAAACTGAAGCCTATTTGAACGTTCAACTGTAGACACCTTCTACACTTATAAACATTTTAAATGTACATAACTATGTAATTCCAGACAGATTTAAATGTTTATTTATTTTAAAAATAATGCTTGATGACTTTTGAAATATCAGAATTCAGTTTTTCTGAAAATGTAAAGATTATGAAGACCAATGAGAAAGGAATGTTTAATATAAAAATGCTAGCCTTAAACGGTTCAGTGTCTGCACTCAATACTTGGTCTGGGCTTTTTTTTGTTGCATGAATTACTGCATCAATGAGGCATGTGATAGAGCAGATCAGTTCATGGCTCTGTTGAGCTTTTTTCCTTGCTGCTTTATTGGCCTTCAGCTCATTTGCATTGTTCTGGTGTTTCTCATCTTCCTCCTGACAATAGCCCATAACCTCTGAGGTTTGGGTCAGGTGGTCAATCCGCCTAGTAAATCCATTCTAATTAAAACCAGGAACTGCTAGTTTTGGCAGCGAGGTCAGGTGCAAAGTGCTGCTGGAAAAACAAAACAGGATCTTCATAAAGCTTGTCAGCAGAACGAGGCATGCACTGCATTTTTTAAATTGCCAAAACACAGTGGACCAACACCAACACATGAAATCTTCCCTGATTGTAGAAACTTCAGTCAGCAAAGAGCTCACTGACTGCACCCCCACACTATTCCTCTATACTCTAAGACTTTGTTTTCCTAAAGAAATTCAAGATTTACTTTCATAATAAGCAGCATTAGATCAGTTCATTTTCCTCTTAGCTCAGGTAAGATGTTTCTGATGTTGTCTCTTGTTCTAGAGTGACTCAAAACAATGAATATGACCGTTGCAGCCAATGTCCTGAATCTGTCTGTCTGTCTGTCTATGAAGTACATAATCTAGTTGCAGTCTGTCTCTGTGAAGTCTACCCCAAACATTTGAATTAACTTTGTTTTTAACTTCCCCCTCAGGCTGCATTTATTATCAGTTGTTTGTGCAAACAATTTCTACCACACTTTTTTCTTCCACTAAACCTTACGTGCTTTTGGTTACATTACTTTCCAGACAGCTAGCGTCTCTAGCAACGTGTGGAGCAAAACAAGGAATTTCTCTATTAAAATACTTTTCATTGGTCTTAGTTGCTATTTTAGTTGTCTAATTTCATGTTTCTGTTGTCTATAAGTGATAATCTTCAAAAATAAGTGATTGATTAATTTAACATTGTAATGAATGAAAAGAAGCTTACCATTTTTTTAAATGAATTACTAAATCACTTCTGTTATTTTCCATTTTTCTAATAACCACTTAAAGATCAACAAACAAATGCAAAAAAAAAAAAATTACAAATAATTTTATCACATCTGTAAATATCTAAAATTAACCTGATCGGATAAGGCTTTGCATTTTAACAGCGTACCTCTGGTCCCTTTCGTTTAATTTTCACATTTTATGGTTTTTTATTCCATCTTGGTTAAAAATGGAAGGTTTGGTCCTTCCAGACTGTTCTCCAATGTTGTATAAGTTATTATGAGTTGGTACACAGCAGAATAGCCTCACGCATGGCTTGTTTTGACAACAAATACTCTAGGACTCAGTCAAGCAGTTAAAGCAACAATGTGATTTGTGGATGTTGTGGCATTGGAGAACATCTTTGATGGCACGTGTCTTTGCGAGGAAAAGTTTCTTGCTGCTTGTCTGCATTTTTTGGACAGCTCTGAATGTGGCAGTTTAAACGGTTAAAGCCTCTATCTCTCACTGCACCGGGTTGCTTTGTTTCCCAAGTGTTCTTGAGAAAACTTTGTAGTCCTACTAATAGAATGTGGGTCTCCAGTCATCATGAGGTAAAGCCCTTGAGTTGCACACAGCAAACATCTCAGCAGGGCTCAGTGCAAGAGAAGATGAGTGCAGCTTTTTATTTTCGCTTTATTGCAAATACGGTTTCCACATCCATACACCTGTACAGTGTATAGTTGGAATTGTTTAATGTAATACAAAATTAAATTCATGCAGGAGACAGAGCAGAAATCAGATACAATCTCATCCAGCCATGTGCTGCTTCTCAGACAAGATAGATGCGGACACTAACTCATATATTTGTACACATTTTAAGTACATTTTAAGAAACTGATATCTTTGACAGAATCCTACCACTAAAAGAGAGGTGTAACAGTTGAATGCTTGCAGCTCAGTTTCTCATCTCCATTCCTCAGCAGGACAGTTAAATCTGTCCTGTTTTTTTTTTTGTTTGTTTTTGTTTTTTTTAATTTAAACTCCTGCTGTAAGTGTTTCTGAAGCTTTCAGTGTAATTATATTATGTAGTTGGCAGACCTTTTGCAGGGGGCTCATTGTTGCAACTCAGCAAAAACACTTTTAGAGTTGGCTGTTTAAACTGTGTTGGACTCATACAGGGAAGTGATGCTGCGTTGCCTCGGCAGCTTTGGCCCAAATATAATCACAGAATATAATAAATTGGCATCATGTAAGCATATTTTGCCCAGATGGCTATCTGTGGGATTTTTCTTCTTCCAATGAAGATTGCAGGATTCCAAATAATCCGTCTCTTTTTTTCCTAAAAGTAGGTTTCCACAAACTGGACTTTTGGAATACTTTTTCAGGTTCCGTAAAAGAACACGTTGTACTTTCTTTGTAGCATCATTGTAACGATTTGGGAAAACTGTGTAAGATTTTCCTCCACAACTAGCTGTACATTTTACGAGCTGAATAGAACAAGTTTGTCTCCACTGACCTGTTCACCCCATCACATCCGATGTACTCCAAGTTATAAACCTAATGTTCCAATGCTCTTTTTTCCCTCTGGACTAACATCAGTTTAGCAATATAATGATTTATGGTCGTTCCTGTGAAAACAATAAGTGAGTTAAATCCCCTATCGTTGCTGCATTTGTCAGAAGTATTTCCATACCAGGTGCATTATGTTGCTGGAGGCATCCATTCCAGGTGTACGGGTTGCATAATGCAAAAAATAAATGAATGAAACCTTTGAAGATTTAAAATGATAATCTACTAAGAAAAACAGCTTTTTAAAATTATTTCTGACAGTGTAAAGAAATGCAAGATGTGTGAAAGATGTCATATTTTTTAATTAAGTTTATTACCTTTTTTTTTGTTCAGGTAAATACAGCCATGCATGAAGCTAAGCTGGTGGAGGAATGTGATGAGCTGGTGGAAATCATCCGCCAGAGAAAACAGGTCATCGCTGTCAAGATCAAAGAGTCCAAGGTACATTTTATTAGAATATTGGGATATAAGTCAGAAAATTAAAGTTGTATGTATTTCGGAACATCGTGCTAAAAGGGTTTAGGAAAATGCATCTTTAGTTGTGTTTTATGTTTACATGTCAGTATGAATAGACTAGAAATTGAGAGTTTCACACCATTTAAAAAGTTGTGCTTGCAGACTAGGCCACTAGCAGTCCTGGTCTGCAAGCACATTTTGGTTTTATACAAGAGAGCGCATAATAAACCAGAACTGCTGTGGACTGAATATATTTGTCAGGCCTCTTCTTTAGTATTCTACCACTGAGATGCAGGCAGGTGACCTAAATGTAGAAAACTTCTGAACTTCACTCTTGGGTTTCAAAGAGAAGTCTAGGATTTAAAAAGAAATGTCTGTGGTCTAACCCTAACCCGTGTATAACGCGGCTGCTTTTTCTACCTGAGCGTTTAGGGATTCATGACAGAGACTCTCCCAGAGGATATATGCACTCTGATAGTTGGAGTATTTTTAAGATGGCAGAAAAGTTATTATATTTCTTGGCGCTGAACATTAGGAGAGAACTGGCTTGTTGGTGTGTATGGTTCGAAGAACAAAGAAGCGTGTCAGTGTATTCCTGGAGATTGCAGACAAAAGGCAGAGCTTCTTCTCCCAAGAGTCTCAGTCAGTCTGGCAGGGGACAGGAAAGGGAGGATGATAAGATATAGGTCAAAAATAAAGAAAATGTAAAACATCAGAAAATACCTGAAGGGGTCACAAAAAGGAATGAAATGCGCAAAGTGAATATGCCATATGACCACGCATTATCAGGGAAACACAGTCTTACATATTTGAGCAAGCAACTGATCCAGTTTTCTGTTGTAGGCAGTAATGTCTGGTACTTGAGTCCTTCTAATGGGCTCTGGATCTCACAAGGGTTACTAAGCTGTCATGGTCACAACTTGTCAAAATAAAACACACATTCTCATAGTCTAATGTGTGTGTTTGAATATTATGACTGGCTGTCTGCCAGGCATCCTCTCTTCCTGTTTTTAATGATTCCTAGAACATTAAAACCAGGGAAGTCCCAATGCTGAGTTTCTGTCTGTAATACTGACCCAACTCGAATAATATTGAGACCTGGTCCAAGACATCATTAAAAATCAACGCTATTTAGGTTATGTGGTTAAGAAAACTGCTATACTGTTAAAAATGTCTTGTATAGTTGTTCACTTGATTACGAATCTGATTCATCCACCTTTAGTCTTCAGTAAACTCACTTCCAGCTCTAGAAAAGCAAGATGTTTTTCAAGCTTCTTTCCATTTTTCCATTAGTGCAAAGGTAGTGCCTCCATGTTTACTGTTTTGCTGTAATATCAGTTATTGATCATAATGATTTCAGTCTGGTTTTCCTTTGTCATCTATTGATAAAACTTGCAGGAAACATTCTTCATAAAGTTAGCTCCTTGAATTAAACATTATAGAAGTTATGAAAAAGTGTGCTCTGTGCATCTCTGGGACAGCGGGGGATATGGTCCAGGATTTTATTTTGAAAGTCACTGCAGATTCTCTGATTTCGCTGCCTGGGTGGTTAAATTAGTATTTTCATTTGTGCATGAATGTTTGCTCATGCTGAAATGATACATACAAGTAATTTAGAGTTTTAATGGAATGCACCTTCAAGTAAGTAATACAGGTCACAGAGTTGGAAGAAGTAAAATACCAATTAAGGTTTCTAATATTGTGCAGCCACATTCCTAAATATTTACTTACTGAAGTAAAAAGGCAAATACTTAATTATCGCAAGATAACAAAAAGTTTTAATTCTCAAAATGGCAGGTTAGATTTTGTTATTTACCTGCCAGAAATACTGTTAGAAGCTGCCTCAAGAATCGTTTTTAAAGTTTATTCTCACATGTTTTTAATGGGTTTTGCCAATCTTCTGGAAATTAACAACAATCAGGTTTCATGCGAGCCTTTCAAATAATTAATAGGATATATGTTGTGGACCAGCAACAGGAATTGAGTTCCCTCTGATATCAATCATTACCAGGACCAGGACCAATAAGGGCCCAGACCTTATTGGTCCTGGTCTGAGCCCTGACTCCATCCCTGATATGAGATTATGACATCCTATTTAGCTGCCTTGAATCAATAAACACGATTAAATTTCATGAAGAAGAGAGAACGAAAATATGCAGCTCTTACAGAAGGACATAATTCATTGATTCAGAACAATGAAGCAGTGCCTCTGCAAATAAACAGCAGCTGATGAATCATCTACATCCATTTATAAAATCAACTGAGGAGTGAAGCACCTGTCTCATGAACCTTGTAGTGTATTGACTTTTTCTCCAGGGCACCACTGTTTGTTCCTCTTTATTTGGACAACTAAAATCCATTAAAGAACTAGATATTTCAATCCAAATATAAAATGTTTAGATTGAAACATGCCTTAAAGGAAGGCATGTGGAGGTGAATATACTGAACCTGTAGTGTAGAAATATATTACAGTTTAATTAACTATTGAACCAAGACTGGAAGACTTACCTTTAAACTGATATAAACTTTTATTTTGCACGTTTGGTTGCTTATTCATCTGCTGCTCTATCAATCCAGAAGTGGAAAGACAAACCTTAGCATTAGTTCAGCATCAAAATAGAAACATTTAAATATCTCGACACAGTGAAATTAGAACAGCATTGTGCAATGTAATAATTGTGTGACCTTATATGGCCTATGCTTTTGAATACACAAATGCATAGTATGAGTAATACTAAGAAAATTTGTCAAAAACCTATTTCTGATAATCAATATAATCTAAATATGTACTTGTTTAAATCAATCAGACATTGAGAATATTGCAGTAATGAACATTATCCACTTGTGTGCATTTTTTATTTATGTATTTTTTTTCTATGACACATGGACTCATCTGTCTAAATAAAACAGATTCTTGTACAGAAACACTCTCAGCCTGGACTATATTGTCTATTATTCTGAGCGAGAGGAGTAATCATCTCTAAAATTGTTGTTCGCAGCAGATGTTGCCAAATAATATCCCATCATTAAGGCCATCTAGCTTGTTTCCAGTCACCAACCAGCTCAAATATTGTTCATGAGGGCCAAAGAGAAAGATGAACTGAGACATCAGTAAAACACCCCATTAAGTCTTAAGCTTTAAAACTCGACACTCAGCATCTTTTATCACCTGCTGAATAAAGGTAGATAATGATTCACTTCATTTCAGATTTATGTTTTTGACACCGAAGTCGAAGAGAAACATTTCACAGTGAAAGCATTTATGCAAACATATAGTCTTACCATGTATGACCCAAAATGCCAGCGTATTGGTTCTTAGCTTTTGATTGTAATTAGGACATTTTCCATGGTAATGTCTGATCGGAACAGACTTGGTCTCTCATGAGTTTTTAATCTTCTCCTAACTAATCATGGTTACAGTGGGAAAGTCCCATACAGGAAGCACTGTATTTGTGTATCTCTCATGTTGTTTACTCTAACTGTTGAACAGCCTTTGGTTATTTCATTAAGGGAGTTTCACCAAACTAAGTTCACATCCAGAGTCAGGATATGAGCCTGAATGAAGATAAACAGATTACTTTAATTTCAAATAAAGCTTGAATGGTTTCCTTGTTCTCAATGGGAAATCACATTACAGCTGTTGAATGAAACGGCATTACAAAATGCAGTAGCCTTACTTGAACCCTGTTATGTCTCTTGGTGGACAGAAAGTTCAGTTTTTTTGGATGTGAATAATGATTTCCCATAATCACGTTTCCTACCTTTAGTATTTTCATGGGCATCTGAAACCTGCAGACCATTGTTGTGGACACTGGTCAAAGATAAGGAAGTGATCTTTTCTTAACATTACTAGGTTACAACCACAAAAAATGTATTTTATGTGAGATTTAATTTGACACAAACTTACATAAAATTGTGATGTGAAAGAAACATGATGTATAAGTTTCAGGCTATTTGACCAATAAAAATCTTTTCTCTAATAGTGCAACCAGTTTCCTTCAGAAGCCACCAAAGTGAATTTTAATCTCAATATAGATACATCTGTTCTGTGAAGGTGATAATTCTTACAAAGACTAAGGAACACATCACATAGGTCAGAGATGAAGCTTTAGAGAAGTGTAAACTAGAAGAAGGTTATGAAACAGTATTCAAAGCTTCTACAACATGCACAGCTTTGTTTTTTGATGACCAGTTTTGAGAAACCTTTCTCTTTTTTTTTTTTTTTTTATTTTAGGGCAAAAAAAAAAAAAATAAAATATATACATATATATATATATATATATATATATATATATATATAAAGACATGTTTATGGCATTTCATTAATGTATCACATTACTGAGCACTTTGCAATTTATTAAAAGATAAATAACCTTTTGATTTGTCTTGGCAAGATTCAGTTTGTGCAAATGAACATAAATCTGTGACTGTGTCAGACCGTAGCAACTTTAGCTGTGCTCGTGCTTGTCTCAGGTGATGAAACTGCGCAAGTTGGCTCAGCAGATTGCAAACTGTCGCCAGTGCTTGGAGCGCTCCAGTGCCCTCATCACCCAGGCTGAGCAGAGCCTGAAGGAGAACGACCATGCACGCTTCCTTCAGTCTGCCAGGAACGTGGCAGAGAGGTTGGTCATGACACAGAAACTCTGCACACACAGGAAGGTAGAAAAAGTAATAAATATTTATCTATATCTTTCAAGAGAAAATGGAAGATTCAATATGTGGCCAGCTTGAACGCAGCTCAGACCTTGCTAAGATTTCTTTTTTTAAGTGATCGTGAATATATCAATAACAATACTGAGCACATAAGCAACTGCTTATTTGAATAATAGTTGCACAGTTTGTTCTTTAAATCAACCAACTTATTAATTCAACTTGAGTTCTCATTAGTGCATGTAAAGCCATGTCCATTCTCATACCATTGCGTCATCATTCAAGGAAAAAAGAAGCCTCTGATACTTGGCATCTCCCTGTGGTTCAACAGACTCACATTAGGCCATGTTGTGGTCTAAACCAGTCAGAAAATAGTTCAAGTTTACTGGACTAATTAATCATTTACCAGTCAATATTGCCTTTATGGAAAGTGATGAGAAAAAGAACTAAGTTTGTAAAAATGCTATGCTAAATCCCTTGGTATTAAAAACTTTTTTGCTGCTGTTTGGTGCACCAGTGTAACCAGTGCACCAAACGAAAAGTTAGTCTAGACACCTAGTTTCAGGAAAGTTGTTGTAAATTAAAGATAAAAAGTGAGAAGGAACTTTATTCAAGTCATCCTGGGTTCTAGATCAGATTTTGCTTAGAATTTTCCCAAAAGACTCATTAATAATGTATCTGAAAATAGAAGTGTTTTACTTTTTAAATCAAATCTTTCACTGCAGAGTAGCTTCTCCTTTACTCAGTTTTTACTTCTGAAATCCAGCTGAAGGGCTGCTGGTAAACTTACCATCGTATCGAACATACCGGGCTCCTGCAATCAATGTCAAGCCTTTTCTGAGAATCATCCATCATTTAAGAGCCAGCTCTGTCTTCATTACCCACATCCTTTCCTCCCACCTTGAGCTAAGGCGTTTTTTACTCTGTCTCACAGACAAAGATCTTGTTGAGAAGTCTTCACCCAGAGTTGCATGTTTTATGTTGCTCAGTCTTGTTGAACCCTCACCGACTTCACTGAAACCCGGGAATTCGAAGGCCTAGAACTGCTTTGTGCTTTACTTTATAGTAAAGCACAAAGCTTTACTATAGAGTCTGCTGCAACTCTGGTCCCTGCCACGAGCTGCTCACTCATCCTCAAAGCAATCGTACCTTTCTGTCGAGCTGCAGAGTTGTGAGAGGTTTCAGTTTGTGCTGAGCCTCACGTCTGTTTCGAAACACAGCGACGGGGGCATACAGAACTTATTGCAGAGGTCTTCTTTGTGGCTTTTTCCACGCCTGTTCTTGTGTCTACCATCTCTCGCCTCCCGTCACCTCACTTCTTTCACTCCGCTGCTTCACAGCCACCTCCACCACCTTTCATCTTTTCACACTCCTCCTCTCTCCTCCATTCATACACCCATGTGACCTCCTGAACTTTTGTATTTTTGCCCCTTTTGCTGATTTGTCCCCTTTCTTCTGTCCCGATCATTTTACAGGGTAGCGATGGCGACAGCCTCCTCCCAGGTACTCATCCCTGATGTGAACTTGAATGAAGCATTTGATAACTTTGCTCTTGACTTTTCCCGAGAGAAGAAGATATTAGAGGGTCTAGATTACCTAACAGGTAAGGCTTACTGATTTAATTTAAAAACATTATTATTTTTTTATCATCAGTACAAGTTTCATTTCAGGAATGTTCTACTTAATATAAACATTCTTTACAATGATGCTGTAAAATGCAGGGTGAATCTCCGTGAGATGCAATGTTTGTTAACCGCATTCGCTGGGCCAAAAACTGAACGGAAAATGTTCTTATACATGTTTGTTTGTGGCAAAACCACAAATAGAGCTGATTAGATGTCTTCTTATAGCTTTCTTGTTTCTAATCTGACCTGGGGGGCACAGTTAAGTTCAAAGCTATTAGTTGTCCTATCAACATGTTCTCCCACTAGATCTCTGCAAGCTCCTCCAAAGTAATCATTGGCCTCCCTGGAGCTTCTCTGATAAATGCTCTCCTTCTGAACTTTGCACTGAACAGGTTGCACTAAATATAAATTTATGCAACATTTTGAGCAGTGTGTCCTTTCACTTACATTTTACAACCGTGCTACTTGTTGGTCTATAATGTAAATTCGCTGTAAAATAGATATACATTTGTAGTTGTGATAGCTCAATGGGTATGAATACATTTTTACAGGATTGCCCAGTTTAGAGCAACTCTTATACACAGACTGATTATCAGCTGTCAGAGCCTTCCTAAGTATCAGTAAACATCTTCAACCTATTTCTTTGTCTTTTTGATCTTTTAAAAAGAAGTATCACTTAGAAGTAAATCCTAATTTTGTTTTTTTTGTCTCTCCACATGTAGCGCCCAACCCTCCATCCATCAGGGATGAGCTGTGCACCGCCTCTCATGACACCATCACCGTTCACTGGACGTCAGAAGACGAGTTCAGCGTCACTTCCTATGAGCTGCAGTACACCATCTACACTGGCCAGACAAATTTCATCAGTGAGTCGAAAGCACGCTCTCAAACACACACACATTCAGTTTTTCGGTTTTGTTGAAGAGAACATGTTTAGACTGTAGAGCCTATAATTGACTACGCTGCAAACCAGAAAATGTTTCATGGTCGGATAATGTTATGGCTGAGGAGAAGTTCTTAAATGACAGGAAGAGTTTATATTTCATAATAGTAACACTTTTTGAACCTGCAATTTAAAAAAATGTAGAGTGTTTTGAAAATAAAAAGCTCAGTTATCACAAACCAATGTTGCAAAAATCAAATCAAAGCCCTACTCACCTGGCACCTGAGCTCCTCCAAGATCGGTGTCTCATTCCACTGCCTCAAAAACATAAACTGTAAATCTGAATCTTTTTTATTTACACTTCTGAGAGTTTATAAGACATCAGTCCAGTGGCTCACATAGGACTGTTCACAACCTCTAGATGTGAAAATGCTGCTTCAGTGTTTGAATGCCTAAATCAATAGAAGTGAGGGTTTTTTTTATCAATATGCATTGCTAATAGAAGAGAGCTTGGTCTCTGGCCACAGCAATTAGCAGATCCCACTGGTGTTCTAACTTGTAACCGGAACCCATTCATCATGGGAGAGTCGTCATTCCCAGATTGGAGTTTCGACTTCCCAGGCAAGTGAAGCACACTGTTAGGCTGCAGGTTTCCCTCAACAGTGTTTAAAACCAAGGGAAGTTTGATTATGCAAGTCCCTGTTAGATAGCGTACAAAATTCAAAGTTAATTTCTTTATCAAATTCACAAACTTATTTCTCAGGGGGGGTTTTCCCACAAACATTGCTGAATGGTAAATTAAAGGTCCTCCATATTATAGAGACAGTTTTTTTCAATGACAGTCTTACAGTCCTCCCAAATAAATATCTTGTTCAGCCTTGATGATTTGAGAAGAAAACAATCATACACTACTCTACAAACACTGTGCACGTTTTATTTCCAAGGGGTTCTGTTAGAAGATAAAGTAGATTCTTCTGAAATGAATCCCTAAAATCCCCAGACAAGCAACAATATGTAATTTCAGATTTTCTATGACTAAGCTAAACTGCAATAGCAGAAACGCTTACTGTAGAGGAGTAAATATGTGGGAAACCGCCAGGTGCTGCTTATCAGAAACTCCTAATTGACTAATCATCAGCAGGTGTGAGTTCATTTACAAAAGCAGGAGACGGGGTTTTGCCGTTTTGAAGTATCTGGGTATGTTAATATAGTGCTATGGAAGAATGCCAGCAGTGCTTTAGCTGTTGTTTCCGATTAGTTGATAAGATTCAGTGATTTAGATCTAATACAGCTGACCATGTGTTAGGAGATGGTCCGCCTGCAACTTCACTCCAAGTTCACTGAGCGACACTTAGAGATAGTCCAATAAACCCGAGTTAAATCTCAGAGTATACATGTCTCATTTTAAGTGTTATATTATTTGGAAGGGTTGTTGAAGAGAAAATGTTAGCACATACTAGTTTAAAAAAATTAAAAATCCCAGAAAAAAGACTGATAAAGGCTAAAATGATCTCCATTAGGAAGATTTTTTTTCAATATGGATCCATATGGTTGTCTTACACAGTGAAAACCAAACATATCTGCACAAAAATCCTTTACTGGTTGCTTTAGAAAGCTATTTAATAGTGATTTATAACACAGTTTCCAATATCTCAATCTTTCCAAGTAGTCTTGCAGTTAATGGCCATCCTACCTTTTTTTCTTTCCCTGAAGGTTTTCGTACCTCATGGGATGTAGAAGTTGGGTCATGGTGTCTTATGAACTGTGCCTTTTGCAGGATCATCCAGGCATAGCAGTAGAAAATAGAGCTGGCAATTAAGGTCAGATTTCAAGGAAAGCTGTAGGCAGTGCCCCTCCCCCCCTCAAAAAAAAAAAAAAAAAAAGATTTTTTCTCTTCAAACCTTGGCCTCTGCATGTGGTATGCCACAGTTCAACAACCGTTTGCCTCTTTGTGAGGAATGGAGGCGGGGATGGGGGTCAAAGTTGATCTACCACTGACATACTAACAGACGGGTGTGTATGAAGCCAGACAGCACAGTGAAAACAAACCCGATCCAAATACTGATGCTGCTGTCACTCAGCTGATAACACAACACCGGGATGGTATTTACAGGGATGACAAGCAAAACAAAGGTGACATACAGCACAACAGCTGTGTGAAAATAGACTTTTGTCTTGCTGACTCATTCAATTATTGGCCAGCTGTCATCTGGGATTGTTAAACACACGAGCATTTTCAAAAGTTTCAGTTTTATGTGGAGCACCAGTAATTAGGATTCATTTTACAGCCACAAGAGCTGGACACCTTCCAGTAATTATGTTGGTCATGAACTCCTCCTTACACCAGAGAACTGTACATTTAAATGTGAGGCCATCTGCTGAAAGCTGTTAATGGGATTGTAAAATCATATAATTTCTAATAAAAGATAATTAATTACAACCTGTCAATGCAAAGCGTATTTTCAGTTGTCCTAGGATCCTGATCCTGATGTTTTTCACACAAAGATTCCACATTGGTATTACTTGTAATAAATATTAATGACACAGTTACTGACCTGTTTGAATAAAGCAACAGAACCTATTGCTCAGCCATTTTGTTTACATGCTAAATGTTTAATAGAAATTAAACATTTCCGTCCAACTATAACCGTTTTTGTTTTAATAGTGACAATAAATGTAAACAGGAATTGTGATTCTTGATTTACAATATCTGCTAAAAGTTACATAGAAACTGAATGCAGCATAATAGATAAAGTTTGATTTTAAAGAATCTGACAAATTCTTTAAAATATTTACTCTAAGATACTCTTTATCCCAAATAAAGGAATTAAATTCTCCTTTATGCTTTCCTTTTAATTCTAGATTTCAGAAATCTGAAACTGTGTTGTAAATAATTTAGTGTAAAATCATCCCACTCATATTCAGTCTGTTTTTTGATTTTTAACAAATGCAGTCCAGATTCCATTAGAAACTGTGAAATATGACTTTAATTTAGCACCAAAGCAGGAAGCCTGAAAAAAGTGTGAGTTTCAGAGTCATCAGCCAATCAGGTTGTTTAGCCATATTTCCTTACAGTGCTTACACTACACAACAAAATGGGTGTCCTGTGGAACAGGCATGTAAATAAAAATGTATTCTGTGCAAAAAACGACGTTACTTATTTCCCCCCTGGAGTGCTCTTGCCTTCCCTCCACCCAATGCCACCCGTGGTGGTGAGCCATATCGGGCAAATCAAAAAACTGCATTTGGGACAGAAACTATGTTCCAAACTTCTTCTGAAATAAATCCAGCCCATGTACTGCTCTCCCAAATAAGCATGTTTACGATGCCCTTCAGTGCATTTATAAAGTGCAGATTATAAACCAAATCTAAATCAGTAGAGCTGCCGGCATGAAGCAGCACGCTGGGCCTTCATTAGGTAATCAACACTAAAGTTGGTTTGCTTTCAAAACTTCTATGAACAGAAAGAAAGAATCTGCTGTGGGGGAGGAAACAAATATGAGACCAGGGGAAAATAATGGTTGTATAGGGCTGGAGAAAATTACCACTTTCCAATATGAGGAGGCTGTCATTAATGTACATAAATATGCACATTCATGCATGCCCCCCCACAAACACACCTGTGCCTCTTTACACTTTGATCCTTTCATCATCTCTTCCACTCTTCTGCTCTGTAGCCTGACATTTCTCCATCTAACCATGCAACTCAAGTGCCCTCGCCATTTGAAACATCAGGATACATTTCAGCCATGATACTCCGAGTGACTCAGAAATTCAGCGCTTTGCTGCCACAGAGTCCTCTGAGATTCATAGTGGAAACTGAGAAAGAGAAACCCATTAAGTCTGCCATGCCACTTGAGTTCGCCAATATAGCTTTTCTCTTAAACTTTCCAAGTGGCTAAATGCTCCCAGCTGATGTCCATCCACAATCCCCTCACCCCTGGCTTCAGCTCCTCAAGGGAGGTAGGAGTTGGGTCAATGTGTCAAAACATCGTTTTACAGGATCATCCAGGCACAGTAGAAAATAAGGTCAATGAAAAAGAAAAGGTTATATCTGTAATCTTGAGCAAACACACACACTCTCATGCTTAAGGACAGTTTAAAGAGACCATTCAACCCAACAGTGATATTTTTGATCTTCAGGAGGAAGCCGGAGTACCTGGGGAGAACGTACACATGTGAGGAGAGAACATGTAAATTCCATGCAGAAACAACCCAGGCTTGTATTCAAACCTGGGGCCTTCTTTACCCAAGGGGAAAATTTGTTAAACGTCAAGCGGTCTTTCTATTTCTGCAAGCTGCTGTAGCATAAAAAGAAGAATAACTAAGTTATGCTGTGTTGCTTCTACCTGTGGTCTGTGAAACGTGGAGCATTGTGTGGGCTCTCAGGAAGAAGCAGAGGTAGAGAGGGAGTGGAAGTTGAGAGCGAGGTTTTCATAGCTCAAAGTGATAATGCTGTTGTCACTTAGTGGATAAAATCCAGTACGTATCTTAAAGGCATGACAAGCAAGACAAAGGTGGCAGACAGCGCAAAAGCTTCAGGAAAACAGGCTCATGTCTTGCTGAGTCATTCTTTTTTTTGCCAGCAGATATTTTGGTTTATTATCATCAATTAAAATCTCACTTTATGAAATATTTCTCAGTAACCTAGGGGCCTATAATGAGGCGGTGTTAATGGCCTAGTTTAGGCGTATGTTCTCCATGTTTCATGTGTTGTCAGAGTCCATGGATTTGTTGAATTATTAACACAATTACCAGTGGAGAAAATCTGAATCACTGTGGCCAAGCAAGCGCAGTGTTTTCCTCCAAAAGGAAGTGGAAAGTGTGACACGTCCATGCTCACATGCAGGCACACTCTGCCACTATTAACTCTGTGTTGCATCATCAAAGAAAATCCCACTTCCTTTCCCAGGATACTTCTTGCTGCAGTTCCCTCCTCACAGGCACAACACACATATACAGTACTGGAGAAGTACACGTGCTTGGTGTTTGGATTCACATTGCTCTTTTTTTTCTCTATTTTCTCTTTTCTTCTTTATTTCTGCACATTGCTTTCAAGTACAGCTTTCTTTAAAGGAGGAGAAGTTCAGTCAGGAAACCTCCTTGGTGTCTTCTGACCTAATTTAGCAAAAATAGAAACTTTTGAAATCAGAAGTGTTAAAGAGTTCAAACGTTTAATCGTTCCTCTCCACTCCATTCTCCTTTTATCTTTTGAAGGTCTACATAACACTATCTGTAGGAGATGCTGACAAATGGTAAATCGTGCATAAGATCCCCTTTTTCTGTGGGAAGGAGCAAACTGTAAAACTTTCGCGCATCGTTCAAGTTTGACATTACATCTTTATTTTCTTCCTCTATCATCTCTAAGGAAGATGAAAACCCCTGCATCCTTCTTTTCCCAGATAAAAATGTAGTTTTAAGAGCTCCCTACCCCACCCCTCATTCATTCTTAAAGCCGGCTAACTTTTAAAGGCCTTATTTGCGTCCCATGAAGTATGTATATTTACAAGCCGACTCTCTGCCATTACTTATGCATGCTGTTTCCATCTGGCTCAATAATTTACAACGCATCCTAACCAGAGGGGACAAAGTAAGTATGGTCCTGAGAGTTGTACCCCTCTCAGAGTTTATATTTCTCTGTAATTGTGCAGGAGGAAAGAAAGAGGAGACAGTTCATCTGGTAGTTATTTCACTTTTTGACTTCTAAAGTTTAAATGAGCTTTGTGTGAGAGCTCCCTCCAGGAAATTTTCTTTTTAATCCTAATTTATTGCTGCTACGACCACATTTACGTTCTTGTGTGAGATTTATTAAAAAGTAAATGTTTGTCAGTATTTCTAAGCAATCTCACCTATTTTCATGAATGGTGGTGTGCCACAACTTAATGCTACAATGCCGTTTTTATATATCAAAATGCATAATGCAAGCACAAATTTGTTATATTATAGAAGTTATTCTTTCATGGTTCATCCAGACATTTTATAACTGATGCTGCAGTCAAAATATTTTTAAAAATGTTGATTTGGGAGTATGTTGGTTTAATTATAGTTACATCTTTGGGCACAACATGTAATTTTCATTGTAAAATAAAATGTTGTTTTATTTTTAGATTGTATTTAAAATTTCAATATTTCTCTCAATACATAGAAAGTGCTTTGCAAAGGTATTTTTTATTTTATTGGTACTTTATGTGAGAAACTAAAATCCACTTTGTTATGTGGGGTGAAATAACGATGCACATCACTCTTAACACACAATACTCAGCATGAAACAGGGTAGTGGCAGCAGCATGCTGGGAGGATGCTTTATGTCAGCAGACACACGAAGCTGTCGAGAGTTGATTGGACACGTGAAGCTGCATAAAACACTATTTTGAATTAAAAACGCTCCAGAACAAATTGACATTATGGCAGAAAGTCATCTTTTATGAAAAAAGATGGTCTCGCATAACAGAGATGTGAAATATTTTCCCTTACATTTCATCAAAAGACATGGAACAGGAACAACCCTTTAAAAGTTACGTTTTGCCTTAGCTCTGAGCTCAGATTTCTTTTTCTACTTAAAAAGGTTCACATCTCAGACACCAAAAGGACTGTTTGCAACAGGTGGATGTGGAGCTAACCCATGATTACTAACCCTTCACTTTGAATGAAAGCGTCCACCAGCTGTGGTCATGTTGGTATTACCCCTGCTCTCGTACATTTAAGCATTAAAGGGTATCACACGCTTTTGCCTGGAGGCGATTACTTATAGTACCTTTGATACTTTGAACAGATTGTTCCTTTTGCTGTATGGTTTCGGCTTAGTGAACACACTGGATTGGCTCCTGGGTACTTGTCGTAATATCTCTGTTAAAATTATAATGGAATATATCTGTAGGTGCACATAAATGTTGCATAACTTTTAGGAATCACCTCCTAGTGTGCAATAACTAACTCAAGGTTTTCAGAAAGAAAATATTGCTCTGTTGTAGTTGGATATGTGGGAGAATGTTTCTGTTGCTGTAACCATCAGTAGAAAATTATCTTCAGCAAGACTTTGTGCAACTTTCAGACATCAAGAAAACTTTAATACTTATCCACTCTGCGTGTGTGTGACCTCCACCAGGTCTGTACAACTCGGCAGACAGCTGGATGATTGTACCGAACATCAAGCAGAACCACTACACGGTGCATGGCCTGCAGAGTGGCACCCGTTATATCTTCTTCGTCAAGGCTATCAACCAGGCGGGAAGCCGCAACAGTGAGCCGGCCCGCCTCAAAACCAACAGTAAGTCGGCGCACATGTGATACTTCTTTGGGTTTTCTATGAATATTTACAAGCCTTGTTAATTTAGTTTTGGATTTCTACTCCCGCTGCAAGATTTCTTCTGTCTGTGTCATTTGTGTTTAATAACCTGCAGATGCTCACAAGCGTTTCTCAGAGAATCATGTTTGATTAATAATGAGTTTGGAGAAGTTTTGGATCAGGTCAATCCTCAACAGATCTGAATTTAATCTTTTGCTGAGATACGTGGTAGTTGCTATGCAGGAGTGACTTGTGTCCAGTTTGATGGGATCAGACATATAATAGTGAAGTTTGTAATGTTTTGATTTTTATGTTTTTTGTTTGGGCGTTAATTGGAACTAGTGGCAATCCAAAACATGCTAAGCAGAAGGATCAAGAAAAGAGTGCGTACAGAGTTTCTTATTTTTTCCTGATACTGACAGATACTTTTAGTGAGTTAGTACCAGACTCAGTTTTTTTCTATCACACCGCTGTGGATGTTGCAGGATCCAATGTGGATCACACAGTTTGTGTTACACAAACAGCACCTCAGTATTTACTCTTTCTGCAAAAAAGGCTGCTGCCTTTTAACATTGAATCAGACAAAGTTGTCTTTGCAGCATTATCTGTTTCTTTTTGTACCGGCACATAACATGGGATAGATATTTTCTTTCTAACGTAAATGTTTTTATTGATGTAACAGCTGCTCCCCTGTAAATTGCGGATGTGTTTTTGGTTTTTCTTTTATCTTTTTCTCCCAAAAGCTGTTTTGCTTCCTGCAGATTTAAGATGCCTTTGCATTGAACTTTTTTCTTTATACTTTGTTCTGTGCCCACCGCTTGTTATCAGTTTGCAGGATGAAAGACTGAAGAAGCAAAGGAAGTAAAATCTCAAAAACTGTAGGTCAATAATGTGCATAAATTCAGAAATACTAACAGCCTTTTGGATATAGCACAGATAGAAATCTTGTTGGGCTTCTATATAATGACGAGAAATCATTGAAAATTACAAAGTATAAGAAGAAGAAAAAAATTCTGATGTGCAAGAAAACCCCCTGATCACTCATTTTTAATTACAGCAAAATAGCTTTTATGACACAATATGAGTTCATATTATTGTTAATACACTCTGTCTATGAAACCTAACGTAGAATATATATGTTAGAGAGGTAAAAGCCAAACTTGCTTCTGTCAGGAGCCTGTCTGTGGCATTTAGGATTAACTGCAGTGGGAAAATGTTCAGCTTTCTGAAATGGGTGTGTTGGAAACTGTCAAAGTGAAGGCAGGTTTTCTCCCTCCTTCTCTGACAAATAATCTTTCTTTCCCAACCAACTATGTATTGTCAATTCAGAACAAACTTCTTAAAGGCCTTTTTGTTTGTCATCATTCATTTCATCTCACTGATTCAAGGGATTAATATCAATGACTTCAGTTGTTATCGACTGAGAGCAAGCAATGGAAACACAACTGCACACTTACTTCTGTAAAACATGTGCAACATTTAATGACACCACATAAAACATGTGGTTTTCTTTACATAACAGCATGACATCATGGCAAAGTCATTATACCACTCACGAGGATTAAGTCCCTGAAGAAGTAATTGATAAAAAATATACTAAGTAATGGCATTAATTAAGTAGATGACTTTGTAATTGAGGTCATTTTCTGATGTAATTCTCAGAAGTTTATTTGCTACAAGAAAAAAACATAATCAAATAAGTATATTTATGTCTGTAGCATGAATTTAAAAAGACCGGAAGGAGTGACATGTGTCCAGTTTGATGGGATCAGACACATAATAATGAAGTTTGTAATGTTAACGTCTTGTCTCTGTTTAGCCCGACTATATTGCAAGACCAAAATGTAGCTTATTTTGTTTACTTGTACATCAACTCTACAAAGTAGAAAAGAAATAAAAGGTGTTTATCAAGGTAATGGTTGCACATAGTTAAGCCTGTTTCAGAGAGAAAACTCAATTTCTCAAAGGGAACGTCAAGGTCTTTTTTGGCAGTGGAAAATATTATTTACCATCTGTTCTTTTCTCAATGCGTCTGACTGACACCCATTGTAATGTCTGCATCATCCTTTATTGATGCAGTGAAAACTGGAATAGGATTTTTAAATAACTTTGTCTGGATTGTATGTCTAGGCTGTAAAATACCCAAAATAAACAAGTTTCTAAAATAAAAAATTAAAGTTTTAGTTTTCGGAAAGATGACCTCACATTTGACTCTAGAAGAGTTGATAGTTGGCTCAATGATTCCAAGGTGACCAGCTGCCATCATTGTAAAACCAGACCGAATTAGCATTCCTCCACCACCATGCTTGACAGTGTGTTTGTTGTTTGTGCACATAATTTGTGTTTGGTTTTCTCCAAACATGTCATATTCATAAGGGCCAAAGAATTATATTTTTGTTTGATCAATCCAAACAAAGGATATTGAAGTGTTCAGGTGAAATCTTTAGTTTAATTCTTTTCTTTATATTATTCTCTTAGAATCAATAGTCTTTGTCCTTGTAACACATGTAAGCAACCGTTCTTCCTGTCATGAAGTTCTCTAAATTAGAACTGTAGTTTTGGGGGTTTTAGCCATTTTTTGATGATTGGATTTAATATCTCCCTAAAATAAAAAATATATATATATTTGTAACAGAAAATGTTTTTATTTTATATCTTTCAAGAGAAATGTGCTTGTTCTATAAATGCTTTAATTAATGTAAATTCTGTTCTGCTTAAGAAACGCAAGATTTGCTTAATTGTTGAAAAAAAATAATGCTTTCGATAGGAGTCTAATAGTGAAGGAAAACAAATGGCACAAGGGACAAAAATGGATTAAAAAACTAGTCATAACATACATCAATAGTACACTAAAGTTACTGAAAAAATATTTACCATATGGTTATATAATATCCAGCACTAATATGGCACAGTGCTGATGGATAATTCCCACTCCGTACTTCTTCTTGTACTCAGTGATGTGAAGGGAAAGCTTGTCCACCCACAGGCAACGTGAGTCGAGATTATGAGTCTGTGATTGTCAAACAGCTTTTTCCCAAAGTTGTGATGATTTAGACAAGCCATCAAAAATAACACAACAAAAAAGCATGCATATTTTTATCCTCAAGATTTTACAGTTTGTTTCCAGCTCTTCACATTTTTTTCTGTTTTCTTTCCAACTCTCTCCTATTTTATCACAGTATTCAGATTAAGCAGCTTTAGCCATCTGTTCATATAAAGGCTGAGCTTGGATTAAAACGGGTCACAAAGGTCATAAACATCTCACTTGCACACCTTGCTGCTTCGCAGGCTCTGCTGTAATAGCAGGTTTCTTTCCTCTCATCTTGTCTGTAGCCTGATTGGGAGGATTAGTTGCCTCAGGAAGCTCTTCATTATTTGGCTAAAAGATGCAAAGCAAACAATATTGTGACATGACGCACTGCTACACCCTGAACAGCCTCGCATCATCACAGTCCTGTCTTTTCAGAGCAGCAACTCAGAGTGTATTAAAATGATGTGGTAAAAGTATCAACACAGCAAACTGAGGTATCATGCTACCATAAAGTTAGCACCATTGTGTCTTTTCCAACACACTATACCAAAAAACAGGAAGAATACTTATTTAGTGTCAAATATGCTTTTTTAGAGAGCATTTCTATTTAAATGGATGAGGCTTTTTGTCACATGAAAATGGTTCACAAGGCTATGTTGAGCTCTCTACATATAACATTTGATAATAACTTGGTCTATGTTGTTTTCTCTTAAATGTATGCATGTATTAAGGACAACACAGTAATGATCTGTTTCAGTTTAAGAAAAATAATATATATACTGGACAAATGTTATGGGGGCTGACCAGTTAGACACCAGTATGTATTTTGGTATGCAACACTATTAAATCTTCATTTTTACCTTCTGTCAATTTATCACCAGTAATTCAGAATTACTGATGAGGAAAAAGCCTTCTCTTTTATTTTTAACAGATTATTTTTATATTATGTTAGAACACACACTTAAGGCTTAACCAGAGCTCCTGCAAAACGCAGAACCAATTAAATGGTTAGTTTGTTAATTTTGTCTCAAATAATTTACTAAACTGTTTTCAGTTCAACTGACAAGTTGCCAGACAATAGAGATTTGAGTTGCATATTGGACCAAAGAAGTTTTAGCCATCGTATCAGCATAACGGTTTATACCTTTGAATTACAGTCAAACAAAATGTATTATGGTTTAAAAAAAAATATGGAAATTGAAGCAGAAGATTTAATGTGAAATTGAATCCTCATTCACAAAGACATACTTATCCATTGCACACTTTTGAAGTCATTTTTTAGATGGTGGCATTCAAATCAATACAGTTGATGTCACTGAATCCTGTTTCAGACCTGAATGTTACATTAGTTCACAACACTAGCCAACAAAATTTAAGACTTCATGACAAGCGCATGAAATCCAAGAGCATTAAATGAGACCTGGTAAAATTCTGCACAGCTGAGTTTATTTACTGGTCTTTTGAATGAGTACAAAGGCAGGTGCTTCTGAATAAAAACTGATCAATTACATCTAGTGATGTCTGAAACAGCAGGATGTGCAGCTTAGCATTTAAGTCAAGAACAAGGATTGTATTGTAGAAAAATCAAACATTGTAATTAGGTTTCAGCGCTTTATGTGCTGCATTTTATAAAAAGGAAAAGGACGGGACGGGTTCCAACTGAGAGGTTCTGTTGTTTTTTTTGTTTTGAAAATCCTCTGGGGGCTTTACATCCCATCACGTGGGATTCAGTGACTGATTGAAACATTTACAATCATGTCTGGGTGTTCTCTGCAGTTTTTTGGGTCAGTCACAGCAGCCACTCGTTGGACTCTGAGAGGCTGAAAGTGAGCAGTGGCTCTAAGGCCGTCCTTTAGGGGAAGTATCAGTGAGCTGCTAGGTGCTCACGGTCAACATGTAAAGTAACTCTCAGTTTTTCTGAAAAACACATGAATAACACATGATGAATAAGAATGCGGTAGAGACGAGGGTCCACACATGCATGTGTGGTAGCGTGTGACCTTTTATCAGCGCGCCTGCACTCCTGCATTTACCTCAGAGTGAACCGTGACCAGTTTTCTACATCACTGTCTTTAGAAATGAGCCGAGAGAGCTATAAAGAGACTGAAAGAGGGAGTATGAAAGTGGATAAAAAATGTGAGAAAAAGAGAGCGTTGAGTGAATAAAAGACAGCAAATAGCTCTTTGCACAGATGTGGGTTTGGAGAGTTCAGGACCATCATTGCGCTGCTTTTTAGCCATTTACAAAATCCAGGAATTTACAAAAATGTAAAAGGATATACTTAAGCAAATAGTAATGTTATCAAAATAAAGATTCAAATAATTTGTTTTTCCTGTTTATAACATGTTTTACATGTTTCACTCCATCAGCTTTGATTTCAGTTTTTTCAAATAAATGTCAAAAAATCCATTCAATGTATGTAAGAATAGAGAAGGAACGTGTGCCACCGCTCTTTCTTTAAAAAAAAATAAAAAAGCAAAAGCCAATATGATAACAATCATAAGTTTGGTATTAAAGCACCATATTTCTTTGCGCTCATAAGCATGAAATTGAATTAAACTTGTAAATGAATTCGGTCAGAGCTTATTAAGGCAGCAGCTGAGAAAACAACCCACATTATTCAAAATGGCTTTTATTAATTTGCGCTTGCCTGTGCTTTTTACTTCATTATCTGTCTCAGTAATTAATTATATCAAGAGCTAGTATATATACACAGCATTCGCTGAAAATCCTTCCCCTTATTAGCTGGATATATACTGTGCCCTTCACAGATAGAGGCAGCCATAATAATAATAATAATAAAAATGTAAAAGTCTAGGAACCGGGACACATTTCCATTTCCTGTTCAATACAACGCTGATTGGTCAGGACATTAGCAGTATTTTTTTATACTGAATGAACTTTGATAAGCTTTTCACATTTCCTAACTTAAAGCTGTAACTTTCATTCACTTGTCAGGTGACATTTCCTTTAGGTGTGAAGGCTGACAATGTAAACTTGAGAAAAGGCCAGTCATCTTATAAAGAGAAGCTGGATTTTAATTAGGAATGCTTTCAAGTCCAATGTGGTAACCTTAAACTGCCGAGAAATGTAACAGTCACCTCAGTTTTTTTAAGTTTTCCTATCAGGCTCTATCAAAAGCCTTTATAATTTTTTTCTAGCAGTGCTCCCTAACAACACCTTCCTAGACCATTACAGGGTGCAGCTGAAGAAGAACATAATAACGATGGACAGCTATCTTCGCTTGATGCTTCTCAGTGGGTTTTCTTTCCTATCAGACAGAAAAATACGTAATTTAGCAGTAAATGGTGAGAAAATGTGATAGATAAACTCAGATCCCCTAGAAGTTTTCTAATCACACCCATCCTGTACCTTGTTCTATAACTGATTAATTTACAATCTCACTAGAGTGCAGCTGCGTTTCATCTGGCGCGCCTCTGGATTACATACCACGTTACATATGAATTAGGTAGTCAGAAGACAACTGGCAGGCAGCCATCCATTTTAATTACATGAATGGATTTGTGAGTTCAGCAGGGATTCAGGAACCGGTGCGAAGAGAATGCTCCGAATTCCTCCTGCTGCTGTTTCTGCTGCAGCAATTGTTTAGTTATGCAGTAAAATTGATCGTTTTTTCAATGTCGGCCTTGTTAGTTGCAGCTTAACCTATCCCTTAGCAAAAATGCAAGGAAGGAAAATTGCACCGATGAAATAGTCAGTTACTAATAGGATGTCCCACTGCAAGAGTTCCAGCATGTTCCCAGCAGAATGAGCCTGGAATGGAATTACAGCATGAAAGCGTTTCTTCAGCTGTGGCCCCTTTCAGCTCATATCTCTTCCTTGCCGTCGATGTGGCTTCTTTTTTTGTGTGTTTGACAAGTTTCCATTTAGGATTTCTGAGTCTTTAACAATGCAGGGCTCCAAGACAGTATAACAGAGTTGTTATCACCTCTGCAGACAGCCAGATATACTTCTAATTACTGCTGTATTACTGCAAAGTGGAAACAGACTAGTGATAGAGCATGAACAAGCGTCCAGATTGTAGAATATGCTGTTCCAAATTCCCATCTTATCTTTATTGTTTTTGTTCCAAATTCTGAGCAAAAGCTGTGCAGCAGGATGATTGATTCGCTTGTGTTGCTATCAGCACCAATTCGCTTTCTACGGAGGAAATATGTGTGTGTTGTTTACAATAAAAAGAGTATTTGAAAGGGGTTTGGAATCTTTTTTTTTTTTTTTTGAACATCCACTGAGTTTGTACTAGTCTTCTCTCTAATATGCTGTATATCTCCACACATGCCTTCTTTTTGCCTCCAGCCGTGTAGCACACCAGAGGAAATCACATTCGGCATGTTCTCCGGGTGCTGCTTGCAAACACCAGCATCCTCCCTGCGAGTTTGGATCTGTTCATTTCATGGCAGCTCTGCAAATACGAAGGCGCCCCGGTGACATAAGAAGCAGTCAGAATCATAGAAATACACATTTATTGCAACAAGTCCAGCACTCGGCTCAAAGCAAAAGAAACAAGGTTCCTATACAGTCTGGAAAACTCTAGCACTTGATATGATCATTTTTCAAGTCTGGATGACGATGGAACAAGTTGGACCTTTTAGACTTTATTTTTTATTCTGTTAGCTAGAGAAGAAAAATGACAATTTCACCCTTCTTGCTGTGTCATAGTTGACATTTTTTGGTACAAAATATTGTCTTCCTGGGGATGTTTTGTATCTGCCACCCCATTAATTACTCAGCCTAAGCATTTAAGTAATTTCCTATCCTTGCAAGTTCATTACATAAACTTGCAAGCAACAAGAAAGACCCAAACCCAAAGTAAGTGCATCTCATTATCATTTCTATGTGAAAGAAGCCTATTGCTGTCAGGGATGGGACAGAGGAATTGAGCTTAGGGAGGAAAAATGTTTCCACACTTGACTGTTTTCTTTTTCAGCACCAGTGAGAAGAGAATTTGTGGCCATGCAAAAATTACAAAGTAAAATTCTTTTTGGTTTTTGTTTTTCTTAATCATAGTTTCTTGTCAATACTAAGTAACACAAAAGCCAAAGCTTTTATTTAATTTTTGAATAGCCTTACAATGTGAAAATACAGGGGAACATTTAATTAACTAAATATCCATGTTTTTAATTCTGTTCACTGCTGGACGCGAGAGTCCACTTTCGATTCTACAAAATGAGGTTATGGTGAAATATAATCTAAATCTAAAATTAGTTTACCAAGTGGAAATGTGGAGTTATCCAGTTTGAGACATAGATCAAAAACCTTCACAGTTTTTTACTGGAGTTAACAATCTGCTATCACCATAGCAAACAGTTCTTTTAGCGGTACCATCTTCATCTGTTTAACTTATGATGAAATTTGCTCTGATCGACTTTCTGTATTTCAAGAATCAGGCTGGTTCCTAACATTTCCCCTTGGGAATTTGCTATACTGTATACATACATTTGCACATAGCTGATGTGTGCATGCGTGTGTCTGCTTGTCCTCTAATGTCATGTGCGTCTCCCCTTACCCAACCTCAGGGCCAGCCTGAGCTCTCAGGAGTCATCCCCTGGAAAGGCATGACAGAGCCCCAGTGTTTGGAAATGACTGCGCTGGCAGCGATAAGCAGTTCAAAGAAGAGAGCGCATTAATGTAATTGGGTGCCAGCAGCACATTGGCCTCATCGTCTCATATGCACACTCGGTGACACACACTCACCATGCAGATTATTGGAGAAGAGTGTCTGAGAGTGGTGAGAGGATAGAAAGGATGAGAAGGAAAGAATTGGAGAGAGAGAGAGAGAGAGAGAGAACGAGGGAAGGGCAGATAGTGAGAGGAGAGGAGGAGTCGGGGTCCTCATTGTGTTGCTCATTAAGCCATGGGAGACTGAGAGGCTGAGAGATGAGACGAGAGGTGTCAGAGTTAAATGTCAGGTCTGGTAGGGATGTGACTGACTTAGTTGAAGCCACATACACACACTGACACAGACACCGAGAGGTAGCTCAGTGGGGCTCCTCTGTCGCTTCTACAGACTCCTATTATCCCCTCAGCTTCATCTCTCTCCCTCACTCTTTACTCTCCTTTTCTCTGCCACTCACCTAGTTTGGCCCCCTCAATTTTTCCACCCATTACACCCAAATTACTGGTGTCATTGCAAACTGAATACTTACAGCCGGATAGAGGCATTTCCACTGAATTCCAGCAGTTCCTACCAACTGCAGTGGAAGTAAAGGCCATTTCCTTCAGCTAATTTCCGAGTCTGTGTGATTGGAGGAACAGAAGGAGAAGCCGGGTGACTTCCTTCGTTGTTATGAAATGTTTTCACCAAAGGCAGCGCGGGCCTTTGAAGTTTCGACTCTCTCGCCCTTGTAATTCAAACAGTCTCCTCTTCTGTTTCTCCCTGTGAGTTCTCTGCAAGCACTTCTCACCCTACTTTTTGTTTATTCACTTCTGCTGCTGGCGGTGCTGCTCGAACTTAAATTCCTCTTCTTGTTTCTATTTTGGTTCATGGCTCTTTCTCTTTCTGGTCCTTTTTAACTCCACAATCTTGGGCGACCTGGTACTTAAAAGAGCAGAAACAAAATAATTAAAGTATAAAGCTGAAGGAGTTTGATGCATTATTTTGTTAAAGGGATCAGAGAAGTAATTTCTGAAAATTTAACCACTGCTATTACTGCTGTTAACTAGTAACTACCCATGTGTTTCAAGTACTACTACTTTGAAACACATGGGCTTCAAAACAAATTTTGCTTTGGTCTCACCCAATCCTCTCTTTTCGCCAGTTTACAAATTTACTGGATTCTGTCTATTATTATTTATTGGAGCCAAATCTCCAATAGACAACAGTATATTACTTTGAATTATTGATTGTCAAAAGAGATAGTAACTAATGCATGTTTGATGTGAAACATCCAGCTGTCGACAGCACTATTATGAACCCAAAAAGTACAAAACTATGCAGTTATGATCTGCCGAAGGGACAGAATGACCAGAACTAGCTAAAATATAAAGAGCACAAATGTAAAACAATTCATAAGTACCTAAAAACGTCTATTATCAGCATCTGAGAAATGTACAATTTTAGCATTGTCATTGTATAAACAGATGGAGTTGTTCAGCATAAATGCATTTTATAGATGTATTATTTGCTTACAACTCTCTCATTTATGCTTTCTCAGGGAATTTTGTTCACTGTACTAATCTGCAGACTAATAGTTACCCCAGTGGCCCAACATTACTTTTTTCTTGTCTGTCTTGCTATATGGCTAAATATTGGATTTCTTTTGAGTTCCTTCGTAACTAAAAGACTGTGTCTAGGTGCACAGTTCATGTTGTATTTAGCATCCTTCAAAGCTTTTTCTAAGCTTCTTGTTCTGCTTCTGTTTGAAGACCTCTGAATTCCTCAGAGGAGCTCTGTCGGCTCCTCTCTTGCTCCTTTTTAAAGCATTTGGAAGTCTCCCTTGTTACAAAGAAAATGGACAGGAAGGATGTGCAGTTGTTTCCACCTATCCCAAGTGCTACTGATACAGTGCAGCTGACAGAAATGGTCAAGAAAACGAGAAATGTCCTCCTCTGGGACGAGGCACTGGATATATCTGATGACATTGTGCTTCTTCTACTAACATTGCAGGTTTGGTGTCAGTCATTAAAGTTACTTTTTCAATAGTCCACTGGCATAGAATAATTTCAACTGCTGACGGTGCTTTTTTTGTACCATTAACAGTCAACATATTTTATTTTTATTTACAATGACAAAATGTCAGTGTATTTTATTGGGATTTTATGTGATAGCCCAGAGCAAAGCAATGCATATTTATAAAGTGTAAGGGCAATGATTCATGCCTTTCTAATATTTCTTTAAAAAACGTCTGAACAGTGTACTCAGCACTCTTTAACTCTGATAGTCCCAAATAAAATGTGTTGTTGCTTCCAGTTATGTTGAGGCTTTTGCAAAGAAGGCACTATATAGTAATATTTTGGATTAAGTTTATTGGAAACATCAATTAAAATTTTTGAAAAACAAATTAAAACCAAAGTGCAATTAATGTTCAAATAAATTTGCACTGAAACATTATGAATATTATTTATAATTTCAATATATATATTAGAACATTAATGAAAATTGCATGCATTTATTTCTCAACCTTAGGCATGGATTTTCTTATTTATTAAAATCCATCCATCCATTTTCTAACACCGTTGTCCCTAATGGGGTCGGGAGGTGCTGGTTCCCATCTCCAGCTAACGTTCCGGGCGAGAGGCGGGGTCACCCTGGACAGGTCGCCAGTCTGTCGCATATTTATTAAAATCCTTTTTTTTTGTTGTTTGTTTTTACAAACCTTAAGCAACTTGTCTTCATTGGATTGTAAAATCTATAAACCAGATTAGAAAATATAAGTTGAAGTCAATATAAATATGTAAATACAGCGAAAATAGAAGGAATAAATAAACATAAAAATACAAAAGCTAATCTAAAAAAAATTGGCAAAAAATTGGAATCAAATCTTTTGCCACATATTGTCACAATCCTGATAATTTAATAAACATTTTTTACTTATTTTGCTGAAATAGTCTGGGTCGTCTTGTTCTTGTTCTGTAACAACCCTTTTACTGAGCAGCGTCTCTGTCTCTCCAGGCCAGCCATTCAAGTTAGACCCGAAGACCGCCCACAAGAAGCTTCGCCTGTCCAACGACTGCCTGACCATGGAGAAGGACGAGAGCTCGCTGAAGAAGAGCCACACGCCAGAACGGTTCAGCGGCACCGGCTCGTATGGAGCTGCCGGGAACGTCTTCATTGACAGCGGTTGCCACTACTGGGAGGTGCTGCTGGGAGCATCCACATGGTGAGAGACACGCTCTGGCACGAGAGCGTTATATAAGCCTGCAAGTAGGCTCAGTAAACTCAGGCATCTTTGGGGAGTTTAAATCTAGTCTGTTATGCAAACTCCTCACTCACAAACAGAGCCTAACACAGAGCGCGCATGCTCTTGTAAATATATGCATCTCTCAGTAATTGGCTGTGAAGGAAAGGTCTCAAAGAAGAGTCTTTCCTATGTTCTATGTCCTGAGATTAAGTGCAAGTAAAGGGAAACCACTTAGTTCTAATCTGTTTTAAAATTTAAAAACCTTTCTTTCTTCCAGGTATGCCATCGGCGTTGCTTACAAATCAGCTCCAAAAAATGAGTGGAGCGGCAAGAACTCGTCCTCGTGGGTGTTCTCGCGCTGCAACAACAACTTCATGGTGCGGCACGACGGTAAGGAGATGCTGGTGGAGGCGAGCCTGCAGTTGCGGCGGCTCGGTGTCCTCCTGGACTACGACAACAATTCGCTGTCCTTCTACGACGCCATGAATTCCCAGCACATTCATACTTTCGAAATCTCCTTCCTCCTGCCTGTTGTACCCACTTTTATGATCTGGAACAAGTCAGTCATGATTCTCTCAGGACTACCTGTCCCAGATTTTGTCGATGGGGTGGCTACAGATCTCCAAGAGCAGCAGCAGCAGCAAATGGGTCTGTGCCGACAGGAATCGCCGTACTTGACGGGGATGAAAACCTGCCACTGACTAAGCTTGCGACAGAAGAGTGGATTAGGACCTGACAGACACTGACGGCTTGACTGAGCTTTGCTCTGATCCTCAAGAAGGAATGGGTTACTGTCTGAAAGCATTGGAAAAATGTTACTCCTGTTAGTTTGTAGCCACTCTGTGTTTTGCATATTCATTTAGCTTATAGGAGAGGTCTGTTTGACTGAAAAGATCAATGTGTGTTAAGTTCATCAAATGCCCTGCAGTCACTGTCAAAGGCAGCTTGAGCAGGGCAGGATTCCTGGTTTTCAGAACCATTTTAGGTCAGTCTGTTTTTATTTATTTTTCTTCTTTTGACCCCCTAGGCAGGAGATCAAGGTGAAAATCGTTCAAGTTTAAAGTTGCAAGATTGAACTAGCGGGATTAAGTCTCATGAATTTAATCTTGAAAAGTCTTATTTTTAAATTGTGAGGGGTTTTTTCGTGCTACAGGAGCAAATACATCAGCAAACCACAACAGGTGCATCTTAGAAAATTATAACACCACTCTCTAAAAACTTTAAATGATTCTAGAAACATAAATGTGCCTCCTCCTTCCATGAAATGGATGCTGTACACATGAAGGCTGCAGATTTCTTCCCCATTCTCATTCTGCCCATTTTCTCTCATTACTGTAGATAATGAGAGCATAATCTTTAATAGCTTTTATGAAAAGATATTTTTGTGCTCCTGAGAAGAAATGTATTGTAATACATATTTGAACTCAGCTCATCTGTGCTGTTGGGCCTGATATTTATCATCTTCCTCTAAACCTAAAGCCAACAGAAAGAAAGTCGCATGGATTTCAAAGTTTGCTCAGCCACCAAATCATCACTGTGAAGCTTTAGAGATGACCTCAGTAAAACTTAACTTATGATGTCAGATTTTCTTTGAAAAAATGTCACTTTGAGATTTTATTTTTTTGATTTAAATTACTGGAATAAATTCCCCAACGTCAATTACAACACTGATGTTATAATTCACTGAGACACACCTGTATAGTACAGCTTCCAGAAAATAAGCATATTCTCCCACATCTTAGTCCAAAACTGCAAAAAGATAGAAAAATTTTGTTTGTTTTAATACAGGATTTGGATGCAAATTTATAACACTGATTTGAATAAGTGATTGCAATTTACTTGTAAATACTTGTTTTCTGTGTCCTTGGTAGCTGTAACTTAGCTTTCCTAAAGCCTTCTCCTTGTTCTTCCTCCTAGATTTATCCCATCAGCCCTGTTTGTGTGGGTGGGTCTAAACTTCCAGGTTCCAGGAAGCTTTAACGTTGCTCCCAGATTTTGTTTCTACAACATCACAGGGAGCAGATTTGCATCATGTGACTACTCTTTTTGTAAGATAAGAGACTTATTGGACACAAGAAAACAAAAGTAGTATTTATAGAAAGGAAGATGGTTTAACTTTATTTTAGCTTTACAAAATACTCATGATGCACTTTTTGAACTTGACATCATTTTCCCTCTGTGTTGTAAAGTAGAGCTAGAAGTGAGTGGCAGGTTATAATGGGGAGGATAAGTGAAAGAAAACACTGTGTTAAATTATGTTTACCATTAAAATGAGTATGGTGCAGCAAAATGCTGACAACTTTGCAGGTAACTCTTATTGTTGCCCAGAGCAAAACATAACAATGAAAAGATCTTTAATTCCTCATTGCACTTTGAAACAGCATACAGTAAAGTTAGCTTTCTTTGGAAAAGGGATGCGATTTTTATCTAAATGGTGATAAATTAACAATTTTTTTTTTTACTCTATTAAATTTTCAAGGCTGATCAGGGTTAACACTTGCTGTTTGTTGCAGTGTGACGGCATGACTGTGTTTTCCTGCAAATATGTGCACATTTTAACACCACATAATGCTCCGAGTCACAAACAGTGCATGCAGCTTTATCAGATCACAGGAGCTCACTGGGAAGTTCACTACATATAGTTTCATTGTTCATCGTACAGCAGATTAACTCCAGTTATTCTTCACTATTCACATTTAGTTAAAGCTCGAGGTGTTCACAAGTTGTTGGTTGTTTTTTTTTTTTTTTTATTTGATTGTATGTTTAGTTTTCAAGGCTTAGTGTGGGTGACTGTTTTCTCTGGTTTGACATTCAGGTAGCAGTGCTGACCCAGACAATCAATGTGTATTATACTGTAGTTTAGACAGATTCAAGAGGTTGCACGGAGGAAAAAGCTGACAAAAAACTGACACTGGATGTTGGGTAAATGGAAAAATATATGTATGTATGTAGTCTTTTAAAACTGATCACACCATATGAGAATTTTGCATTGACTCTCATAAATCATTTCTATCCTGGCAATTTTTGATGTCATTGTGTCCGAAAGTCTGTGAGGCAAGAAAACATTGGTTTAAATCTTTTCCCATCTCATGTATTACAAAGGTTTTTAGTTGATTTTATGGAACCACAAACATCCAGCAGTTTACCCCAAAGCTGTGCAAGAGTTGTCAGAATTGCACTGGATCAGTGATCATTTCAAGAAGGCCTTGATGGTTAGAGACGACCCACTTTACATGCAGCAGAGTGGGAATTCTGTCAGGCTTCTGCTAAGTTCCTTTCGATTTTCAAATATCCATCAGTCTTGTTGAATAATGTCCGTCACAGACTTGACCGCGCATTGATTTGGGAGGACGAGCTCAGTGTGTGTACTTGGCCAGGTTACTGCATGAATATGTGACCTTGTTGAAGGTTCAGAAAACTTCTCTTATCAAATCAAACATTCAATCTTTGTTTATTTTTTTTTTGTTTTTTTCTTAAGAAAAAAAATTAACAAGACAACTACACAAAGCTGTCACCGCCGTGCATATCAGATTGTCTGCAGTGCTTCTTTTTTGTGTCACAAGTCAGTACAGTAAAATATATTTACGGTGAATGACTTTCAATAGCTTCCCACTCCTCGTGGTGCCGTGTTTATACCCTAGAAACAATGCAATAGATTCTTCTTTTTGCTTTCTTTTTCAGTAGCTTTGGGACTTTTTTTGTTTCTTCTTTTATACAATGGAAAAGAAAAGTGCTCCTCTCCTTCATGGCACTGGGACCTTAAAAGCAGCACAAACAGAGTGGCTTTGCCTTCATGCAATGCTTTGTGTTTCCATAGATATAACTGAAATACTTTTAGCCAGAGAGGAATGTAAATCAGAGGGGGAAATATATATTATATAAAGTTGTATAATGTACAAAATATATATGAACCAATGTTATTTATGTGAATTTGAGTCCAATAAAAAGTCTGATCCCAAAAATCTTCTTGTGTTTTGTCCTTTATGTTGAGTCTTATTAACAAAAACAGTGTTCCCTAAGCACATTATTTCCATATTTAATCATAAGCAAGACAAATTATAAAGTATTTCTGTAGAATACTAATAGCTGGAACTAAAAGTCTACAATGCATCAACTTCTTTTCCCTGTCACATTACTATCACAACTTTTGCTGTGTTTCTGAGTTTGTTGTGATTTTGTGTTATAGAGTAACACAAAGTAGCATCTAATTTTTAAGTTATAGATTTTTTTTTCCTTCCTGGTAAAGAAAAGTCCATCAAGATCCTGCCATGCTTAGCCATGTAGCTGTATTTATAATGTCCAGTGCTTGTGTTTCCTTTTCACGTAGTGTTTTGCATTTAAATCCCGGTTTTCACTCATGTTCTACAAACAAGCCTCTGGGGAATTTACAGAATATCTGTAATACATAGATTAATTACACACAGGTGGACTGGATTTGCTACTTATGTGCAGAGAAGGGTCGAGAACCCAAACACTGAACTCAACTAGAGTTGCACAACTTCAACATATTTTTTTTACTCAAGTAAAAGTAAAAACTAATCGTTCAAGAAATTATTCACGAGTAAAAAAGTATTTCATAAAAAGCCTACTCAAGTACTGAGTAACTGATCCGATCATCTGATTTAATATTTTTAAAGTGATTTAAAATCATTTTAAAGACTCTAGTGGTAGAAAATGGCATTAGAACAACAGAGCTTGTGAACAAACAAGAGATCTCACTGTAATCTAAAGTGTAGGTGTGTGTGTGTATTTTTTCCTTAGTTATGAATGAGTAGTGATACTTTCTAGAAATATTGCTCAAATAAAATTAAAACCACTAATACGGTTTTACTACTACGTAGTTTGCATTTGTTTTACTACTATGTAGTAAAACCGTAGTAGTGGTTTTACTACAGTATAGTAAAACCACTCAAGTAACTATAACTGAGTAAATGTAAGTAGTTACTATCCACCTCTTATTGTGTAACTATCATTTTTTAGGGGCATCAGAGAAAACGGGCTGATTACAAATCCTTGCCACACAAAGGCAAGGATTTGAGCTGTAACATGAATAAATGTGAAACTGTTTATGGGCTTTGAGCTGCGTTTCACTCACAAACTAATTTCTTATAACTCTGGTGATGCCATTGATAAGTTTAAATGTTTCAAAGCACAGAGTTTGAAGGCCACAAGGTTGCCAGCCTCTGGCAGGTCATCGAAAGCTCGAGGTCGAGTTAGAGGGAATATATCGGCTTAGCTCGTCATCTGCCATCACTCTACACGGCCTGATTCCCAACAGTGCCTGCAGGCGTGGAACACAGTGACATTGACCCAGAGCTGATAAGCAATATGCTCACTTTTTTGCTGTTAATATGCATTAAATTTATCCAAAGGAATCAAATATATTCTAGCTGTATCACGATTTTCAGAAATGTGATGTTTTTTATTTGATCCTCTAGACAAGGCCTTAGCAAAGATCGAAGTGTGTAGTTTGTTTTCTGAAGAGTCTAACAGTATCCTGGCAGGTATTGCTTTCAAAAATACAGAATTTTTATACAGCTACCAGCAGCAAAATTCAACCACAGATTGTTTTCAACAACACAGGCAAAATAATGTTTTCACAGCATATTTCAACCATGAATTAGGAGCTACCTGCAAAAGGTAAATGCCTGATAAAAGATCTGCACTTAAAAACATATTTTACTTGCAGATGCTGGAATTTAAATTAAATCTATTACATGTGTATCAGACAGCAGAATGATTTTGCACAGAGAATGAAAAAAGTGAATTAGCTTGGCATCTCGTGACACAGCTGCTGCTATAACTGCTGCTGGCTGACAAACGCCAGAGTGGACCAGAAGGATGGTTTTAGCTTTTGTAGATATTTGATGACTGGTTATTACCAAAATGATGGGCCTGTGAGGATGAGTCCAACCCTGCAGCAATGATGCCCTTTATTTGTGCCCCCTACAACAATCCTAATGCAGCTACAAGGGAACTGTTGTGCAACGGACTGCGCTGCTTCTGAAACATAAAATCAGTCTGAAGACAGACGGAAGTCCCATTTGGTTCATATAGGGGTTAAATATTTAAGAGGTATGTGACCTTTGTGATCCTGTGCTACAGAATTCAATTATCTGGTTCTACTTTTGCTGAAAGAGCTTGGTGTTCTTTTGAAAAATAAATATTTCATGGAATTCCTGAAGGTATTCCTTAGTTTTTCTCTATTGTTTGTGTTGTATTCACTCATTTCTAAGATCCTACTAATGATTATCCATCTGTTCAACGACAGCACCATTTACTACTGTCGTTGCATCATGGGGCACTGACTTCATAAAGTCATTTACCATGTCCTTACTTTTCAGTGTGTTGGTCTTTACAAACGACTTATGACTCCATGAAACAAACTCATCCACACCAGGCGATTCACCATGAAGAAGACTTCCAAACCATGAACAACGATAGTCATTAGTATGCAAAATATTGACTAGAAATAGGGGAGAGAGACAACAACCCTAGATGAAGCAGCAGAAGAAATTAGCTGACTGGATAAACAGCCATTGACTCACACGCTGAGATCTATCAGTTGAAAGCCTACCGACAAAATTAAAACAAGTTTAAATCGGTTAAGAAGCTTATCAGATAAAAGATGTGATTGTGTAGTATTAAAAGCTGAAGAAAAGTCAATAAATAGGGGGAAAATTAGTAAAGTGACCACAGCATCTTCAAAGGTCCTACAAGGCTGGTATGCAAATTGCAGCAGATCAATAAACATTTCGATTTGCAGCAGAATATCTTTCCTAATGGGCTTTTCAAATGACTTAATCTCTAGAGATATTAAAGGAGACGGCTTATGCTCATTTAGTGATGCAGGGCTGATACTCTTTGAAATTGGAGCAATAATTGACTTTTTTCATACCTCAGAAACCCTCTGGGTGCACATTTTTAGCACCTTACCATATATTATCGGGCCCTGGAGCTTTAAACTTTTAAAATTATAAAGATTTTATACCCTTCTTTCAATAAAGGACAAAGGGGGGAGCCCTTGTTTTCCTTGTTGAGTTCACTCAATGTATCACTAAAGTTAGTGGCCGATCGAGAAACCCGCCATGAGTACTATTCACGTCAGAGTCACATATGAACTCTTTGACACCCATGTTAGATCAGCATTAAGCGTTTTAATGTCTTTTTTTGTGTGTGTTTTTATTATGTTTTGATGTTGGGGATTCAAATGCAGAGACGAGGAAAGCGGCAGCACGTTGAAAAGGATAATTTAATAAACGGAGCAAACCAAAGAAAGAGCACAAGGACAACAGAAGATCTGACATGGAGTAAATGAACCAAGGAGTTTTTATACTACAGACTTTTATTACTGAATGTCACACAAAGAAGTAAATCAGCAGGTTGAAAACAGCTGAACATGGAAAACTGAGACGCTGATGTAAAAGTAACAGTAGTAACCTACAACATAGAGAAAAAAAAGCAAAAATAATATTCTATAATGGAGCAAAAATAATAAAACTAGACATAAAGTTCAACAGACTTAAAAACGAGCTATGCATTTTTATAGCCATAACTTTCTTCTTCACAGCCTGGTAAATCCATCCACAAAGATTAGATGACATACAGAACATACTGGCTCAATACCACCTTACAGACAGCTTTGATTTTCTTTGAGGGAAGACGAGCCTGAGCAAGTCTCCTCCATCCAGTTCATTAGACTTATTCTTAGTGGCAGGCCTGTGATTAGAGCCTTGTCTACCTTTCCATGTGTAGCAGATTAGCTGGCAGTGAAGTGTGATACTCACGCTACATCTGCTTCCTCACATAGCTAGCCAGCTAGCAAGCAGGCTGTTGAAGTAACTCGTAATTACATTTCTAATTGCAGAATAATTAGGACTCCCTGTGTAGCTCATTAAGTCATTTGTCAGCAAAGCTGTCAACCTGGCTCACATCAAGACCTTAATTACAAATACAGCTATAGGTGGATAATCCTTGACATCTTATTTTTATTCAGTTATTTATTTCTTTACATTCATGGTTTGGATATATATTATGTAGATGTGCCACATCGCAAGAGTTAGTGACTGAGCATCTGGTTACAGTTTTCTAGTATTTTAAATATGTTTGTTGATTTGATTAATTGCATCTTATTTACGGTTAAAACACACAAACGCTAATGTGTGCAGTTATTGTAGTTTACATGCAACTCTGCACCCAAAGGTGTTTTGTGATTTTGTGAAAATATAGACAATCATGTCCATGTAACTCGCCAGTTTGAAGTCTCAGTGGTTTTTATGAACGGGACGAAGAAGGTAGGAGCTGAGACAAAATGTGATTTTCAAATCACAGAAAAAAAAATAAAACAAGGCACAAAGCAAATCTGTGGTGGTGACGCTGAGCCGTTTTCTCTAAAGGACGGATCAATCTAGCCTCCTACTCCTGAAAGCTTATTTCAAAGAAGTGCTTGGTAAAACCCTGGTGGATAAAAGAATATTCAGCGTCAAAAACAAAAGATAATTGCAAGTGCCTGAATTACGTATTTGTACTGTAATGTGTTCACTACAAGAACATAAAAATAATCAAGAAGTAAAAAGGCATTCTCTTTTTATGTTGAGATTTACAGACTACCTCAGACTGCAGGGCCATAAGCTTTGTTTTTAAAGCTTATGAACATCTGTGACTAAAGATGATAAATTATATTGATATTTAGAGTGATAAAATCTTTTGAAAAGTACAGTTTAATCGAAGTTATAAAAACTACTTCAAACTGTCTATGTCAAATAGTGTAAAATATGACTAGATATTTGAATACAACTAGCAGTTATGATTGTTAATGCTGCACTCTTTCTTATTTTGGTGAATGTAAAAGTACATTTACATAAGTGGAAAAATAAAGACATTAAACACTTTTTTAATGAAATCCTGTCACGATGATGTATGTGAGTTGCTCATGTTTTGCATTTTGCATGTGTGCTCATTTTAAAACATTCAAAATACGGTCTGCTCCCACATTAGGAAAGACTAGGGTAGTTTTGTTGTGAGATTAATGACTTTTATTTATTCTTCTTCCATGCCTAATGATCCTTTGACCATCTGGGGAGGAACATTAAATGGTCCATAGTAAGGCTATTAGTGGCCCCAAGAGACCAAGCAATTACCTTCCGAATTAATCAGAAAATAGGTTGAGCTGCTCTCAGTTGGAGCCTCTTTAAGAATTCAACAAGACAAGGTAAATTAATCTTCCTATGTGCAGACAGAGCATGTGCAAAGAGCAGCACAAACTTAAGGGTTACTTCTGTATCCTTCTTATGACATTTCCATATCATTTACATAACATCTGCATCATTGATATTAGGGCACCTTGATTCATCTGGAGGTCAGATTGTGTATCCTGCAGTGTCAAATGTGTAGAATAGAGTGATGCCGGGGCATTTTATATATAAAACCACATATATTCATAAAGTATTCAAAAGCAAGTCATAAATACAATAGAGTGAAGGATGCTTTTCACTTATGGGCACCTAAAACCTTTCCAGAGATTTACAGTAAGACAGTAATTGTGCCAAACTATTGTGGTGTAAACAAATAATACTTTTTTTTTTTTCATTATTGTGATCAGGATTCTGTGAATTCAGTAGAATGTAGTAAAAGCAGTAAGTTCCAGTTACCACACCAATAAAAAGGGCTTGTGAGAAAGCCCTGCTGCTTTTTCACATTTTACTCTTAACCTCATAAAATTGCACGAAAATAATATAATTTCTAACATTCCACCTTTTTTGTTTGACTCCTGCTATCAATGTTTAACTTTTCATGGAAGCTTTTCATCTAGCAGCTCTGTAAATACCACAAATATTGATCACACACAAATGAATCTACCATTACTGCAGCATTAATCCTACCAGCATTCCCACTAATAACCCAATAAATTGTGCAAACAATAATTAGCAGAGCTAATGCACACCCAGAGTCAAGAAGTCTCCATTAGCATTTTTTATTACTTTCCTAATTTTTTTGATGCACAACTCCCTTGGCTGATCTTAATGCAAATCGCCCCAAGTACTGCAGCATTTTCAGGAAGCCAGCTCTTTATTTTCAGTGTTGAAATGTGATATATGCATTCAGTTAATCCCAACCCTTGACGAAATGCAATGAGATATGTCAGCCTGTGTGAGTGGCTATCTGTGTGTCAGATTTGTGTCGTTGGGGTGCAGGTTTGTCACTGCTAAAACTATGCAGCTGGACGTAATGAAGCAAAAATCTGCATGAAGCCCTGAGCACAGATTCACCGTCACACACACACCTGGTCCTGGTGCTCCCACAGCACCTTTCAAGGTTTACTGATATCCGCGCAAAAGGTGGTAATTTCATTACGATCTGCTTAGCAGAGAGGCAGCCACTCTATTTAAATCTGGCTGATTTAGAGACTGATCTGTTCTCACATGGGAGAGTTTGACAGAGAGAGTGGGAGTTGAAGTGTGCCAACTCCTTAGTCTAATTCTGTGGTGCCTGCTTGTCTGTGGGTGGATGCTTGTGTTTGATAATAAGGTTGTTTTTATTTTCCCTACTTCATTTTCAGCTGCTTCACCTTTGCTCAGAAACCCTTGTTCCTTTTTACTGAACAAACAAGCCATGTGAACGTTATAAGTAGTAGTTCAAACTGATATAATAAATAGTCGTTGCTTTACGACCTGCTGAGAGAGACAGTGGCTATTTTAATCTCCGTAATGAAGATGCATAGCTCATCACAGAGAAATGTGTGCAATCTCTTGGCAGCTTGATGGAGGAGTGATGATCCTCAGGAAATGAGGATCTATGCAGGTTGTGGACCACCCAACCCCACTGCCTCTGCTTCTATCAGAGCAGCGGCAGTGAGAGCTAGGAATCTCTCAGATTCTTAGCTCTCACACTCCACTCCATCACTAGCTAGATGAACCTCTAAAGGTGGAATCAATCATCGCTCCCTGCTGTCATTTCAAGGAACCCTGGAGGTTTGGCCGTCCTCCTGAATGAAAGCGATACGTCCTGGTGCTTCAGAGGAATCTCTGCTGAAATCTAAATCTTTCTATCTGAACTCCTGAAGGAGACAGGCTGTTAGTTTTGTAGAGCTATCGTTACAGGTGCTTCTCAACAGTGTTGGCTGTAAATCTAAAGAAAACTTGAACTGGATTAGAGTTTCTCCTTTCTTTGAGAGTTATCTAACACTGATAGTCTTCTGTCACAAGCACACACTCTGTCCAGGAATCTTAACATGATTTTGAACCCTAAATCTTGACCCTAATTGGCTAAATGACAACTGGGACATTGATTTTAAGAAAGAACAATTTAAAAGAGACATTTCCAAAAATGTATTGATCAGACCCATCTGAAACATTAAAGGAACAGATTCCTACTGACGTATTCCCAAATGCAGCAGATATTTCTAGGTTTAAAATCCTATTAAGTAATTCATAAACCAACTTAATTAACTCAAAGCTTTGCTATGATTTGTCTTCTTTAAATTCTGTTTCCTATTATTTAAGTCATATAATCAAATGACTTTAAGTTCACATAGTCATTAAAAACGACTCCTGCCAGTTTATATTATCTATAAATAAAACCACAATATAACACAGTATATATTTATAGTGCATTGTAAATTTGTTTTTGACCCTGTAGCTTTTTTAAAAATCTGTTGCTGGGTTACTTCAACACAGATGCACATTTTGTTCCTGAACACTTGCTTACAAGTGTCCTGTGGAAAAAAGATTTTTTTATAGCTGTCGTTCAGCGAATATGTTCTTATTGCCTCTCTTCTAAAAAGATGTTGCACTGTGCTAAGTTATTGTATACCTTAGCACAGCTTTAAACTTTTCTGCAAATCTATTCCTGAGCCTTCATTGGTGTGATTACGCAAATTCAAATGGAAATGTTATCGTCTACAGAAGTTGAAGACAATATAAGTACTCAGTGAAAATATCGACCTTTCTATAAGAAACTGTTGTTTTGTTTTCTGAATCCCCTGTTTTTCATCTGTACACAGCTTGGATGCTTCATATACTTGTACCCACTTAAATCACATAAAAGTGTTAGTAATAGTTCATAATTGCTTGTAAAAAGCATTTAAAGCCCCCCTGAGATGTATGTTTTATCTTTTATTTCAGTTCTGATGGGCTTTTTGGCTGCAGCCTTACCTCTTTTGCATTTTTTTATGTGCTCAATTTTGGTTTAATTTCTCTTTTTACTGAAGAAAAATAATTAAGCAAGTTTACATGCAGAAGGATGGGAGCAGATAAGCATATTTGTTGAGCCAATTGATGACGAGTTTATATTGCAAGCTTATATTGTTAGAGTATGAAAGAGAGAAATCAAGAAACAACTTCAGAAAATGCAAACTTAGCAAAATAAAATCTAGTTTGTGAGTTTAACAGATGCTGATTCAGACTTTCGATTACTGTTTACATTATTAAAATTGAAAGTCAGTAGGAGACAGCATGTTTAGTGTTTATGCTGATGACCTTAATTTACAAAATAGGTGAAAAAAATTTGCCATAACCCTGAGAAGCTGCAAGGATCAGCAGCACAGATGTTTATGGGAGTATAGTGAGTCATGCACTCCACAAATCTGACTGTTATGGCAGAGAAAGAACAAAAACATTGATGATGAAACCATCAAAACCATTGCTGCAGTTTGTAACAATTCACGTTACAGACATATTGAACATGTAGAAGAGAACACGCTGGCCTGATGAAACCAAAACTAAACTTTTTGGTCTGTATGCAAACACGGTGTGCTGAAAACAAACACTTTACATCAGACCAGACCATCCCCAGCAAGAAACATGGTGGTGGCAGCCTCATCCTATGGGAATGCTTTTCTTCAGCGGAGAAGCTAATCACATCTGAACTGAAGATGGATGGAGGTCAGCCTTGGAAGAAAACTTGTTACAGCCCAAGAAAACCTGACTCCAAGGAAGATGTTCATTCTAAAATACATCCAAAACAAAAAGGCCCAATTAAAGTCAAAGTATATTCTTGCATAAAAATGTGCAGAACTAAATCCAACTGAGAATCTGAAGCTAGACTTGAGTTTTGATGTTTTTCCTCTACTTTAACTATTGAAGAATCCATACTTCTGCATGCCACAGTATTTAAAGGGCTCAGTGAATGATATGATCTGAATCAGATAGAAGATTTCACTTACCCAACTTTTTAATCTTTGTTCCATGAATATTTGTCTAAAACACCTGCTGGTGTTCAGAGCTTGAACTGAGAATGTGAGAGTCTGAGAGTTTTAATCACACTGTTTCCGGAGAGCGTTTATTATTTTCCCCCCCATCAACCCTACACTCACTGTTACTAGTTAATAAAGCAACTAAATACCCTCAGGACTTTGTAACAGATTAGTCCAAAGTTACTTTTTACATAACACTTTAAAACCAATGGTGGGAGAAAAAGAGAATCAGTATTTGTGCACTTATTCCAGTATATTAACACAAATGCATACTGGCAGAAGTGTAATAAAGCTTTTCGTGTTCAAGTAGTTTATGCAACACTCCAACTGAAAGTGACAGAAACTCGGAGGCAGTTGCAAACAATCTTTTTAACTATAATATCCCCAACCATTGTGATACAAGCAGAAAATGTGAACTGACATCAAAAAGTCTGGTGCAGAAACAAGCATTGCAGGGTGAAGGTAATGTGAAGAACCCCCCTGTAGACATGTAAGTGCTATAAACAGGCACAGAGCATAAGTGGCTGCTTATTTATTATCCAAGCCATCAACATGACTCTTTCCCCGGGAGAGATGCTAAAAGCACCTTAATAATTTTGTTTAGTGAACCATGATAACACTTTGAGGCACACATGGTTGATGGAGGAGGCAAAGAACATTCACCATTTAAATGATGCATTCTGTTTTCATTAATATCCAGCCGTCTGTATCTTATTTATTAAGGTATCCTTCATACCAATGGAAACTCATTACATGTAGAGGTTCACAGCTTGACATGTTGACTTCATTAGATAGAGGACATGACAGCTGTTCTTGGCTCATGATTCACTTATGTGTCTGAGAGATGATCACTGACAAGGAAGTGCAGTGAGACTAGGAATAAAACACTCAACAATTACATAGTTGTGAGATAAAAACAAAATTTCATTTCATACTTTTGCTATTTTTCCAGCAGGATCTGCTTTTCTTTCAGATTTTATAACCTTGCAAAAGTTTTGGATTTTTTTAAATCTAAAAACAATTAAAAACTTCATAAAACCTGCATTTTTCTACAATAAATTAGATTGTGTGTTAAAAAAAAAGTAGTTAAAACAAAGTAGCACTGTAAAGAGAATATGTTTTGAAAGCACAAAGAAAAGAATCTTCACAAAGCCATAAAAAGCAATGAAGGCAGCTCAAATCTGTCAGAAGGAAATTTCCTTCCTATAAATATCAATTAATATTCGTTGGAGTTCTGATAAAAACTAAGTATTTTCTTTCTTGCTGTCAGAAAACATATCATGCCACCAGCTATGACTATACTTTTAAATGTCTGAACGTCCCATTGACAATATATAATCTGCAAATGGAAAGAACGTCATCTTACAATAAATCAGTTACCTTCTATAAATGTTGTGGCTTTCTAAAAATATTGATTTTGTTGAATAAAATCAACAAAATTATTTCAAATGAATGAAAAAAAATGTCTGGCTTTAAGGTGTTATCCCCAACTCACCATTTTTTAACATGTTTCAGCTCTGACAGGGTCTGACAGGTAACATTTTCCCAACATTTCTTACTGTGAGGCTATTAATGGATCCACCAACTGCTACTGTATTCATCTGATGTTATGTAAGGTTAATTCTGCTGTTGGGGAACAGTTGCTAATCTATATGAACAAAGTGATAAACAGCAGTGCAGCATCACGGGAGAACAACTGAGTAGAAGCACACTTCATGTGCAAACCTTGGTCCAGTTAGATGTTTACAAATATAAACGTTTTTTAATTCATATTACAGAAGAGTTTTGCTCTCTTAAATGAGTTTTGTTCTAAACTAGGAGCATTGATGTTACTATGTGATGTTTTTCTTTGGAAAACTTCTCTCAGACATTGTCTTAAATTGATTCAAAGTATCTTATTAAAACCGTTCTTGGTATTGATGCAAATTTTAATGTACATTTTTGAAAACATGAAAAAATTGCTTTGGTGTGAAGTATGTTTTTTTCCCTCTTGAAATTCCTTTTAACTTAAAAATATGGCATCAAACCAATAAAACGTGAAAGTAGTACAAAATAGCTGTTATTCTAATAGTCCTTTATGGGACTATAGACCTACTTCTGTATCACATATATTTCATTCATTGAACTTAATTTCCTCATTTTGATCCTGCTTGATTTTTTTGCTAACCTTAATTTTCAACCAGCAAATAAAGGGAAATGCACAAATTATGATTTTTTGTAAATTTCCTGGGAGCGGAAACAAAGTATTCATGCTTAAGAAAACCAAACGCTTAGCAACAGAAATGTCTGAAGGTCAAAAGGATTTGCATGTAAAATGCCCTTGTAGGGAAATGTTTTACAGAGAATGCAGTATATAAGATTTTAATATATTTTTTTTACATAAACTCCTTTACAGAAACTTTGAGAATAACTGACTTGGAGCCAACCATCATAAAAATATGTCTGCAGTGAAAAAGCGGGCATATTTGTTGAAATCAAAGATCATCTACGAAAAGAGGGCTTCTTTCATGGGAGCAGAAAAAAACTAACAATCTTCTGGCAATGATTCATGTGTAAAGCAAACTCTGGATTTGCGTGACAATAAGGAGGAAAGTTCCTTGGTAAACTATGATACAGAGAGCCAAAAGATCATTACTGACAAACTCTTATTTTATCTTGTTGCAATAGCACTCTGATTGCATTTGCATAACAATTATTTTGTATAATTATGCCTGTGCTTGTTGTGACCTGAAATAATACTTAATTATATAGCCAAAAATAACACCTTTCTTTCAGGCTTTTGTTGTGCATGGAAATGCCAGGGAACACAAAAAAAATGTTTATTCTGTTTTATTTACTCTCACTTCTGAAAACTGGCTTGAAACGTCTCTGAAGGTCCTTGACAAAATAAAGCAACTAAAAGATTATGTTAAACCTACAGCTGGAAGATCAAGATGTCATTTCATGAAGAAATAAACAAAGGCCTAAATAAACAAATGGCTTAGCAACGTCAGAAGGAATTACTGAGGCAGCCAAGAGGCCCAAGGTAACTCTGGAGGAGTCACAAGGGTTTGCAGTTCAGGTGAGAGAATTTGTCAACATGACAACAATTCACCTGTTTTAAGGCAGTAATCTGCATGAATTAATCTGGCTGAGGTGTTCATCTGAGAGACAGCATTGTGAAATAAACTGTCTGTCTCTGGTTTCTGCAAATGGCTCTGTAGCTCCTTCTGAGGGCAGAAGTCTGAACAGTTTGTTTACAGGATGTGTGGGATCAGATGACATATTTATGGCCCATTTCTTGAGCCTAGCCCTTTGGACTCTTGAATGGTGGGAAGACTAGAATTGAAGATCCTCTCTGCAGACATGGTTGCTCATTGCAAACTGTCCCAGCAAACACCAGGAAAACATACATTGTTGTGCTCACATGGCCCAGGTTAGTTTAGTCAGATATTTGAAAAAACTATATTTTGTGTATGTTTTTTTTTTCAAATTTTGTGCTTTATCCATAGGACCTGTTTTGTCCCTCTTCTCAAAAATCAGTTTTGATGTCAGCAGACAGACTTGTCACTTTAGTGGTGCCACTGCCACCATTTAAGCAGATAATTGCGAATGGATTTGATAGTAGTGCATTGATGACAATGTATTGTTGTGCTGCACCTATTTTCCCCTGTGTGGACCACCCAAGCCTGTTTAACAGTTCAGGGACCCGACCAAAACCCCTCAGGGTCGTTACCTTGAAATATAATAGAATTTGGTTAAGTATAAAACAAGCTTCATTGCCAAAAATAATCAAATGTTACAAGTCAGACAAAACGAACAGATACAAAGTGACATTCACCGTCCAGCGCAGGACTCCAGTCAGCACACCTTAAGGGTGCATGTGAGCACATAAAAGATAGAGGAAAGGATGAGATAAAAGAGATAGAAGAAAGACATAGAATCATATGTACATAACAATATACCTGTAACCTGATAACAGTGTCAACGTTTTGCCATTACATCCAAACTCTTCATATAATAGGGTAACTTCCTCCATAGATGAATCAAGAGCTGCACGTCTATGTAAGGTGGTGGTTAATGTTATTTCAAAAGTCACTGCATCCAAGCATGTTTTGAAGGGTTTTGAAGGCTTCATTTCCACCCAGAAAGAATTTGTTGAAAGCCAGTACAAGTTTGCATGGACTTGCCACTTCTTGCTCAGTCTCTTACCAACCTGTAGAGCACATAGGTGAAGGATGTGTGGTTAACATCCACTGGTCAACTAAGCAGCCCTGCAGAAAAGGTGACAGTAGTCACATCAATAGCATGGATTTACAGTAGAAGGGGGCAGGGTGAGATTGAACTCTGAAGCAGCAGTGTTGAATGAAAGTCCTTAAGATTCTGATTTTCAAGTCTAAGGATTGCAACTATTGCACTTCACTAAATGCATACCAGGCTGGGGGAAGGAAAAGTGAGGAGAATAACTACCATTATGTTTAAGTTTTCAAACTATTGAAACCCAAATTAAATGTTAATACCTGGCCATTTCCATAAAATTTCTGAGAACCTTGTAAATATCTCTGAACAGCTGTTTGCTTGAACTTCCATGGCAATTCACATGACAAAAATCCCATTTTTGCATGTCTGTGGCTTCCAGCAGTTCTGCTTACACAACAAAACTAATTACATATCAGTGACTGGAGACTGGGGGCTTGAGAGGAATGCATGTCCTTGTCTCTGAGTTTTCAGCAGTTTGAAACATTTCACATCAATTCCTAACCATTCTTATTTGATTTTTGAGAAGTTTGCAAACAGTCTTTTGCCTGAATGTCTGTTGCAATTCACATGGCAAAAATCCCACTATCGCGAAGTGGTTCAATAAATATGACCTTTTTTGTTTTCCCTTTATTTTTTTATCTAAGATCAAAAATTAGCTTTCTGCAGAAATTACCTTGTTAGGAGATCTAACAAGCTTTTTAAAGCAACTCAGCCTTTCTGGTTGCTTTAAACCCAACAATCATGTCACAAATAAGAGAATTGACTTGCACAATGTTGATACTGTTTGTGTTTCTATTGATGTTTCCACAGGCTGTTGCTAACAAAATTCAGCATTTGCCAGTTTATTTCTACAGGCATCCAAGATCTTTTGGCCGGCTGCCTCTTTTCAAACAGCATGGTGATTCATCCCTGGTCATGTTACATTGGCAAGTGAATCACAAATCTCATGGATGGTCCAAAACTTTTATAAAAATCCCTATCCTTGCTGGTAGTATTGCTCTATGATGCCCTCGCCCTGTTTTTATCCTCTCCATCTCTTCCAAGGCATGAACAGCAGGATCCCTGGGAGAGGGGATGATATTGTTATCCTGGAGGCTGCAACGCTCCACGCAGCTATGCATCAATATCTCCCATCTCCCTTTGATGTTCTATAAATAGATAAACCTTTCTCTGTGATAATGAACCTGGGATTGAAGATGTTTCCTGCCTGCTGCATCTTTGTCTGTAGGCTGACTTGGACAGGGCAGAAAAACGGTGGGCAGCTGTTGGGCAGCTTCTTTCAGAACACTGCCTCAGTGGGATAATGCCTTATCAGAGTAGGATTAACAGGTAGTATTTCTTGTAGTTGTAGTTACAATGAATATATCATCTCCTGCTGTTGGATTTGCAGTCACAGGCCTGAACACTCGCCACTTTACTCAGTTAACTGACATTTCACAGCTGCCAAAATTGAAATGTCACCATGTGAGGCTTTGCAATTCATGTTTTAGTTATATCCCATAGTCTGGCATAACTGCAACTGGTCCATCCATTCTCTACAGTGTAGTTCATCAAACTAAAGATAGAAGGGAAAATGGATAACAGTCATAAGAGTTTTTAATTGTATTCTTCATTATCGAGATGCATCAGCATTTAGAGAATAATTTTTGAAGACTGATATTTTTATTTGTGGCGGAGCGCTATCATGACTTGGACAAAAACATAATAGGCCAATGCCGTAGTTCATTTCAGATGGTTTTATTGTGAAAAATGTTGATGAAACTGTGCAGCATATTTACAATGGACATCCAGGCAGGTTAAAAAACAGCAGTACCTTCATTGCAGCTCAATAGTCCATCACCTTCTATACGACCTGTTTCGAGTCTAAACTGACTCCTGTCAGAACCCTCCCTCTTGCGTAATCACAGGCTCCGCCCACAACTATAAAAAATAATTACTTCTAACTCAAGTAAATTCTTATCAAAGTATACAACATAAATAAAATAATCATAACTATAAAAAATAAACCTGTGACCAAAAATGCAATACTCAATTTAATAAAAATCATTCAATTAATATGTCCTGATGACTTCATTTCCTCATCGCGTGACTCCCTCCTGGTGCGCTTTAATCCGGAAGTAGCTTTGTTTGAATATCTGAACCGGGAAAATGTTTGACACTGAAAATTACAAGCGAGCATGAATATGACAACTGAGGCAGGAACATCCCATGTGCAGTTTGAGCTGAAAGCAAAAAGTAAGTCATGTCGGATGTGCATGCTTATCTGCTGTGTGCTTGCATGCCAACACTGATTTTACTGTAGAACTACTCCCAGCTCGTGATGGCTCCTCTGTCACACCATTATTAAATTAATAAGAATATAATTAGACAAGAAGGAAATAGACACAAGACCAAAAAGTTTGATTTTGTAAGGAATGATACCCTGAGATAATCCCTTTGCTAATCAGAAAACATGATTTAGATCTTTGTTCTTAACAAAAGTTGATCTCAAAAGGATTACATTTCAATGCACAATTAATATATCATTAGTAAATAATACGTACACATACTTTATGTGCGCTGCATCTCTCCTTTTCCCTTTCAAGAAACTCAAATTATGCACCAGTCCTTTCCAATTTAACATACGGCACACAACAACTCTCACTCACCAAGGCTTTTGGGAGCATATATTGGTTTACCTCTGCCAGCACTGGCTATTTAAGATAACTTTTATCCCAGCAAACAACAACAATACTGGCTCATATTGGCACACCTATGTTGTGTACGTCTAATTGAAAATCCAACTTTATTTTGTGCATTGCAGCTGGCTGAGCAAGTGTTTCACAGAGTTTCTAACTACAAGCACCACTACCAGAGATTATGTGCTGCTTGTTTCTGACGTTAAGCTACTGTGTTTATATAGTTTAGCTATGTATCCACATGTATGCTCATGTTAATGTGATTGTCTGCATTGATGTGTGTATAAGTGTATTATTTTGTACCATACATGCCTTCTTTAAAAAGCAAAGTAACAGATGAGTCCTTTTAAAAGGACAGAGGCATTCAAATCCCACTGTACATTATGAAGCATTATGCAGACTAGCTATGTAAGGCTCTGGGTCTCTGCAGCTCTGTGCACACACATCAACCAGAAGTAAAAGCCATTTCAAAATAGGTCAGACGAAAGGCAAGTCCACAAGGAGACAAAATTCCTGAAGAGGTTTTTGATGATGATGATGATGATGAGTACATGAAAGCTGGGGAAAGAAGAAACATCTTTCTCAGTCATGGAAATATACTACAGTGTTGACATTGCCAGAGAAAATCCTCCCTTTAAGTACAGATACAGTCAAAGAGAATTTTTAAATGTGGTATTTTAGTTTTCATTCATTTCTTTGATGGACAAAGAAATTAAAGAAATATTTGTGCACGTCAGACATGCACAAATATTTACTCGATCGCCCATTTCAGCAACAAATTGGGGATTCAGTGTTTCTTACGTTTTTCAACCACATGAAGCATTTAATGAAGGAATCATCACAATTCACATCTGTTTGTGGTTTGGTTTTCACCTGTGTTTGTAATTAGATCTTTTCAGTGGTGTTTCTTCACATTAAATCATTACTTGAGATGAGTCCCTTAGTTGTTTCTTGTGTCCTGCTCTGTAATTTTTGACTTCATATGTTAGCATTAGCTTTTGGTTAGTCAGATCCTCTGTTTCCATTCATTTTCTCCTGCACCCATTATCAATCTTTCACTTGGTTTCATGCTCAGATTCCCATCCCATCTGCTCTGCAATCTGTTGATTATGCTCACCTGGTTTCCATATTACTCATCACATCACATTATTTAAGCTCCATGGTTTCTTCATCTGACTGCACGATTCTACAGTATTTTGATGCAAGGAAGCACTTTTTGAGCAGGAACTAGGAAGATGGTCTGAATTATGAAGTTAAATACAATGCTCTATGGGGTAAAGTAACTATTAGAGGCTTCAAAAGAATTGGGATAGTTGTTCACATTCTATGTCGATGACTATAAACATACAGTGACTTGCGATGAAATGGAGTAAAACATATTCACCAATGGCTGCAAAGGCATGCAGCCATAAGAGCAGCGAAATATGGCTCGGCAAAGTACTAACTCAGGCAGGCTAAGTACCAAAAACACTTTCCAGACTATGGGTTCTAAAAAAAATAGAGAAAAAAGTATTCTCCTTGCACTTCAAATTTATTCAAGACTTTGTGTTGGTCTATCAAACTCTATCAAATAAAATTCTAATGAAATGTGTTAAGGTTTGTAGTTACAAATTGACAAATTATGAAAAGTGTGAAAAGGGGTTGGAATACTTTTAAAATGCTCTTTGACAACAAACATTAAGATAAATAAACATCTTTAAACTTTTAATCAGTTTGGAAAATTGGAACCATTTTAGTTCTATACTCAAAAACATTTGAGCTAATTATCTCAGAGCAGCAAAGCCTGAGGACGGAGAACTTCATGTTGTTCTCTTAATTTGATTTTATTAGTTCTTAATGATTGATGTTAATGTGATGTGAAACTGACATCCCCTCTGACAAAATGTACACAAATTAACTGTTATTCTTTCATTTTCCATCATTCTTTTAAGTTCAGAAGTGGGCAGAAACTTAAAAAAGCAAATATATATTTAAAAAAAAAAAAAAAAAAGAAAGTTTAAAGTGATACAAAAAATTAGGTTCCAAACCTAAGTGTCTGTATCAGCAAGCAAAATTTTATGATTGTTGTAAGTAACAGTAATCTGTGTTTACATAATTTTACATCACCTGACCAGGAAAGATTTACTCCATCCATTCATGAATAGTTTGTGCTAAAATTAATTTCTATTTAATATCTATTTCTGTCAGTAGACTTATCTTTGCAGACTAGTGTTATACCATTCAGATTCATCCTTGTGTGTATTCATGTACATCTGCTGTTTATGTAATGATCCAGTAATCAAGCGTAACAAGATGGCAGTCAGTGCTTTTGAGCTGGGCTCTTTTAAAACATTGCAGATTCAGATGAACTTACTTTGATAAATTACTGATTCTGTGTCAACAAGTAAACTGACAGCATCTGCATAAAATGAAAATATACCATTTCAAATAAACTCTTGCATGCTTTAAAATTCAATGCAACAAATAGTCTTAAGGAAAAATATATATGACCTTTAGACCATTTTTATTTGTTTATGCAGAGACAATGTATAACATTTCAGCGACCTTTTTTAAAGAAAGGTGCATGGGACCAGGTTGTAGCAAAAAACTGCTCATTTTCACCAGCTGTTCCTGGACAGGTTGATGGCAGCCAAATATAATGCAACATAGATGGTGAATTGATGACAAAACAGTATGAAATGTAATTACATATGTTCAAAAACCATGACTTCTATCTCACTAAAATTAATTGAACCATTTACAGTACAATCCTACTCACACAAAATTACTGCTTTACTCACACTTTCATCATCAGTGAGTACTTATAGCCACCTCTAGAGGTCGCTCTAGTGACTAGTCGTTCTAGAGACTCTATGTGCTCAATGTGACACCCTGCTAAGAGCCTGAGCAGCAAAATCATGGAGGATTTAGTAAACAAATGTTTGTATAAAGTATCAGATTTTCTAAATGAAAAAAATCTTATTTGAAAATAATATGAGTGGGTCTTAGTTCTGTTATATCTCCCAGATCTTTTTAAAAAAAATTGCATTTAAAAATATCAACATGCATGTTGTCATTCTAATGTTGGGCTTAACAGGTTGGGAACTTGTTTATAAAATACACTAACGAGGTCATGGTCCAATCTCTTTCAAAATGCTGGGTAGTTTCCTTCCCATCATGTCTCCCTGATATTATTACATTATACATATGTATGTTAGCAATTGTAAGTGGTGGGATGTCCCAATTTATTGTTCTCCAGCAGTTGAACTTTACCAAAAACATTAAAACTGTATTTTCTGATGTTTATATTGTTTACATTAGTTGGGGTTTTTTTTCTAAAAAAAACTGAAAATTAATGTTAATATGTCCGAATATGTTGAATTGGATGAATGGATATTATACATATTGTAGGGATTTCTAAGCTTTTCACATGGCTGTATAGAGGATTACATCCAAGGAAGGTCCCTCTGTGAATACATTATACAGCTTAAAATAGATGTTTTGTTTTTTTAGGCTATAATTCAGTTGACATATTGCGTCGCATCAGCCTTGCCTGAGTTAAATTTCCTGAATTAAATTAGGATAGTTGAAAATTTTTATTCTACATATGTCACAGTGATTCAAAATGTTGATTAATACTGATCACATTTCAAGAACAAAGTCAGAGATATATGGAAAACATCTATGTAAACAAGACTATTTTTATGTACAGGCATGTGTCTGTTGTGTAATTTCAGCAATATGTCCCACTTTCTTCCTAACACACAAAATAAAGGAGAAACTGATAAATGAGTCTGGAAAACACAGACAGCACGCAACATTAGTTTGGAGAATAACAGTTTATTTTTGCTCCAGAAGCCTCAAATAATGATTTATTGAAACACTCTGCAAACGTCTGCAAGCATGGCTGAAAAACTGGGGGCTTTAGTGATTTGTTTGTTTGATCCAGATGAAATCAACTGCTTTTTTTTTTTCATCAGTTATAAAATGATTGCGGCTTGTCACAAGCTACAAACAATTAATGCATCACTGAGCAATTATTGTTTAATTTATGAGACATTTATGAAAGCTTTTTGAACCATTGCGTGGCCTGAGCATGTGTGTGTGTGTGTGTGTGTGTGTGTGTGTGTGTGTGTTGTGTATCCATGCCTTGGGCTTATCGATGTTCTGTCTCGCTTGTGAGCAGCACGTCAGATAGAAAAAGTGCATTTTTAACCATAGTTGTCCAAGCGTGGAGTTTGCCACAGGCCAGAAGGCGTACACAGTATCACCATCTACCTAAAGCAGATGATTATTGCAATCTATCATATATCATATGAAAAAGGGTGTCTGAAAACGCACACAAAGCAAATGGGAGATAGAAATGACAGTGGTAGGAAAAAATTAAGGAAAAAGAGCAACAAAATGCTAACCAAAATAATCCAAATCATGTAGGACAAAGACTTATCTCTTTGTCATCTTCTCTAAAGTCCTTTGCAAACACATTCTTAAAACATGTGCATTTTGTCGCATTACATCCACAAACAATGTATTATTCAGAGGATCCCAGTATTCATGGAAACTAGGAATCACAACTGCCAACGAATAGCTGAAGTCTGTGAATACTCCTGTGTACTGAAACTTACAAACAAGGCAAGAGCAGCTTTACTCTGAGAAACAGCCCACTCCATAGAAAATCTGGAGAAGCTGCTGAGATTCACAGTTCAAGTGGGAGAGAGTCAGCTGACCGGACAGCTATTTGTTTTGGACTACACAAATCTGACTTTTCTGGGAAAGTGGCAAGAAAAAAAGTAACTGTTAAAAGAAAACTGATAGAAACCTTGTTTAATGCTTGTTAAAGGTCATATGAAGCTGCAGCAAACACACAGAAGGAGGTACTCTATCGTTGGGACCAAACCTGGACTTTTTAACATCATGTGGGACAGAAAATAACTCTGTACTTCACCTCAGCCACAGAGACATTTGGCGGTTGCATTTTGAGTAGATGCTTTAATTCAGAAGATGGAGGGGAAGTGGTAAAAGTTGTTGGCAACATGAGATTTCAAAATATTTTTGTTTCCTTCCATCATCTCACAGAGTGGGTTGACTTCTGCATATGAAATCCTGTTTAAAGCTTTAAATGAAATAAAAACAAATGCTTAAAAACAAATCACACAAAACTCTTTGAAAACACAAAGTCCTATTACAGCTTGTCCCAAAGCAATTTATTTATTATCTAACTACATGCTTTAATTTTTCATCATATTTTTATCTTAAATTACACACTGCCACACTGGCTAATTGAATTCTGTTTACTCTGTGGCGTGAACATTAAATGAGCTCAGATGACTGTGGTAAAGGTCATGTTGTATGCTTCAATTATCTCTCATGTTTTAGTTCTCACGCAACTCTAATGCAGTGGTTCTGAACTGCAGCATGTCACGATTTTGTGGTTCATCAAACTATAACAAGCAGATGATCATATCACAGCAACAACACATGAACAAGCACCTAGTCACCCAGCAAGTAAGGCAACATTTGGGCGATAAAGGGATGTCAGAGGAATGACTCTGAATATCCATGTACACTGTTTGTTTGCCTAGATTTTCCACAAAGACAACCAATCTTTTTTAGACAATATTCTCTTAACAAACAAGCTCATAGAGAGATTGGGCTCTTAGCTGAGAATGAATGATGTGATGCCAGTGGATTGATGAATGAATTAGGAGTAAGGACTTGGTAATGTTAAGCTAATTGTTCCTTGACGATTCTGTGAGCACTGAGGTCCCACAATGCTCAAGGAATGATGTTTTTGAGCTGGGCTCCAAGACACATGGTGTAAAATGAGCTAGCATTCCTCTAGTAATACTACTGGAGCACCACAGGGCTGCGTGTTTGTTACTCTGCTATTGTCCCTTTTTAAACATGCCTGCAGATTCCCAAAATCATAGCAAATCTTGCGGCGGATACCACTGAGATAGTTTGGATTTCTAATAAAACAATCGAAAGGATACTAAGAACTTGTAACACTTGAGGCAAGACAACAACCTTGCTTTCAACTTAAAGAAAACAGGAACTCATTTTGGATTTCAGCTGTGGAAAATATGTTCTGCAAATAATCAGTTTTTAGGAAAAGGAATGTTTTCAAAATATATGGTTTCTTGACTTTCAAATCAGCAAAGTACTGTCCTGATCTAAAGGAGTGATTCTGAGCCACCAAAACGTTACTCCTGGGTTCCAAATGGCATGTTCTCTTGTCTTTCCCTTTTTAAAAATTTAAAAAAGACTTAAGTTTAATTTACTTTAGCTAAGATTGTTGGGGAAACAAATATTGGATGATATTGATGTCTATTCACATGGGATTCTCCCCAGAATGCACATTTTCAAATTAAAGGTTGGATATTTTTGTAAGGTTTTAAGTGTCAGACAACTTAAATATATTAAATATTTTAACGCTTTTTATCCACATTTACCAGTGGTGGCAATAATTGCTGAGGGTTCTTATGTTTGAACTGCAATCTTCAGCTGAAACACACATATTGCTTGACACCAACCGTATGTTTCTGTTTTGCTGATATACAACAGGTTATAAAAAGGTTGCAGAGGTGTAGATGCAGCTTTCTAAAACACTCTGGCTGCAGGGAGGAAAATGGTCTCATCATAAAAATGCTTCAGATGAAATGTTACGTTTGAGGCAAAGTGATAATGAAGGCTTTTATGGTGCTGTCCAATTATGATTTTTTTAAGAAGCTCTAGGTGATTTACAGGCCTTGCTGCAATGCTGTTGCACTGTGTACAGAGACCTGAAAGCAGTTTGGCAACAAAATGGACAGAAGCAGAGCTGATGTGAGTTTATGACCAGAGTTTGCTTTGAGTCATTTCTCTGAGCATTTTAAAATGATCTGAACACCAGATAGAGTGAACACGCTGTCTTGCAGTAAAAAGGCTTAATGTACACGTCCTTACACCCATTACTCTGTGCAGACACAGCTGTCCTCCCAACTTAATAGATTCGCTAAGATTGCTCTGCGTTCCAGTTAAAATCCTGTTTAAAGTACTCGCTGCCCACATGACAAGAAGTTAATCCCGGTATGTTTTGACATGTTTCTTAAATGCTTCAGCCTGTTTGATGTTTATATAACTCTCAGATGAGCCCCTCTGATTTATACTAAACTGTAATTTCCATCAGCCATGGGAGGCCCTGACCAGGATTTGTTGTTTGAAATGTCAGAGTGAAAACAGGCCAGATTGTAGAACTGTTGTTGGTTGAGCAGTGGAGGCAGACAGGAAGACCCCTCAAGGGTGCTCGTACCTGAGCTGATGGAAGAATAAAAATAATTACTTAGGGGCTTTTGATTTACACTGACAGGCAGACTTGAGGGCATGCCTTTACGGTGCTTCAGTGTCTGATTCAGTGTGCCATTATCCCCTGGCCTAAGTCTGCAGGTGTCAGCTTAGGCGTGAAGAAAAGCTCTGGCGCATTGTGTCAGGGAGGAGAAGCACAAACTCCATCTGTCTTCCAAGCTTCAGCTTTCAATGCTTAAAAAATATCATGGAGCTCCACACAAACTTGTTGAGCACTTACATTTTTACCACCACTTCTTTTAAAACCATTGAGCTGTAGTTGCAATAAATGTAATGTTAATAGAAGAAAGTTAGCATCAAGCTAAGTTAGGTTTAAAATGGATAATCAGTTAAAGGTTTTTAGCCTGTTTCAATCTTTTCTCCTTAGTTCTTGGGAAAACAATCTGAATGTGGAAGATATGTACATCAATTTAAATATTTTTGTGTTCACTGTCTGTTGTTTGATAGTCAGTTCTTCATTAGCCTGTACATAATCTAAGACGATACATACTAAATCTGACATCCATCTGGAACCCTACCACTGTTCCTGGCAGTGAAGAGAAAAATGTTTTAATGACAACAAAATAACTTTTTAGCAGTAAGTGTTGAATGGATGTGTGGCCACTTGTTTGCAGCAAAGAAGAGGATGGAGAGAGCATTCTCATACCCATGGATCCTATATTCACAAAGTGAGGATGAATTTTATGAAAGTAAACGGGTGAAGAAGACAGATTTCTGCTCACCCATCAAAGCTCTCTCCTTTAGAAAAGTTTTTTTTTGTCCCAAAATTGTGTAACAATAAGAACTTACAATCAAGAGAACCAGAAACCTAAAGCACAAGAATGGGAACACAACAGAGGTCGGCCAGGTTCTGCTTCAGGTTTCTTCCTGTTAAAGGGGATTTCTGTCATTGTCACCACTGGCTTGTTCAGTATAAAGCATTGCTGGAACGTTAGACTCTTTGTAACCAGCTGAACCTAAAACGACATGGAAGTATGATGCAAAAGACTGGTTACTATGTCGTCTCTAATTATTTGCAATTTGTTTGAGTGGCTATTTGGTTCTTTCATTCAGTAATGAATTTTAGCAAACACTGCCCTCAGTTTATCTTAAGCTGTGTGACTATAGAGGCAGAAACAGTTTTTAAAAGATTGTTCTTGCTCAGTGTGATCACTGCGGCTAAAACCTCAGCCTTACTCTACACTTCCAACTCTTGGAATGGATAAAAGTTTCTTAAGAGCTAAGCCCATAAATTATCATAAAGCCTTGTAATTCAGTAGCCTTTTGGGAGAAGAAGTGATTACAAAGCAGTCTAATAAATCCTGAAAGCTTTCATACACTCCAAAGATTGATCTTTCACATAAAACAAGAGATTGAGTGTGGTCTACCGTTTCAAAAACGAGAAATCAATCAAACATAGTTTTACATTTGTCAGAGTACCAAACCTTTTGAAACCTTGGTTAAAAAAGACAAAAAAAAAATTAGGAAACATCAGCAGAAAGTTTTTATTCTTCTTGTGAAATATATATTTTTTCTTCTCCCAATGTTATTGAGATAAGTATATAGAGATGTATGAGACAAGGCTGAGAATATAAACACTGAACCACAGGGAGCCGATGGTGCAGAAAAACTGTTATATTGAAGGTAAGACAATAATAAAAAGTATTTGGTCAGCTGCAGCAAACTAGATTGTCAAAAGTCTAAAAATAATTGTGTAGCTTTGATTATGTGACACAATTGTTAGGGTTAGAATTGGAAAGTGTGACTGACATGCATTTGTATTCAGCCCCCGAGTGAACACTTTGTAAAATAACCTTTCTCTGAGGGTACAGCTGTAAGTGTTTTGGGGTGTGTTTCTCCCAGCTTTGCACATCTGAAGATCTGAAAACAATTATACATTTTCCTAGCAATGTTACACATTTAACTGCCAGAGTTGAGAAATAAATTTAGAAGCAGTATCTCTTTATAATGACAAATTTTCTTTCGTTAACAAGGTATTAAAATACATTCCTCTGACTCATTATGATTTCATTAAGAGGCATAAAGGGTCTACCTCTGATCACAATTTTCAATTGTATTTTTGTACTTTGACTGAGCCATTCTTTTGCAACATATTTTAATTTAAACCTGTCTTTTGCTGTTTCAAACAACCACCAAACATACCAATGGTAAAATGCACTCACTATAAATGTAAACGACAAACATCTCTTTGTAGTTTTGCTACTACAAGCCTTAGTTGTCGTTATTCTTACAAGATTTGCCATATTGTGAGGTTTGTTCATTCAGTCCTATCCTATCCATCAGTCCCCAAACATGCTTCCTGTTTCCATTTTTTTTTACACAGTGTTTTCTTAGTCAATAGAGCGGCTTCAGTAAATTGTCAAATCTCATCCACTTCACCATCATTCTTTGTCATATATCAGTTTGTTGTTGACTGTGATTGTTTGCAAGGGCATCTGAAATCAATCATGTTAAAAACAACGTCTCTCATTACCGATCACATTTCCACACTTTGACAGTCAGCCGCTTGCAAAGCCCTATGAGGGGTGCAGGGACACACAAACCCTCTTCCATACAGACAGGCACACACACACACCTCTCAAGGTCCCCTTCATGTCTGAGCGACCACAGAAATTATGTGCCGATGACACCTCCACAGATTGTGTAATTACTTTTGCCCCAGTGGCCCTGGCCTGTAAAAGAGATTTTCAAGTTTTAAAGCTGGTAATTGCAGATCCAGATTTGTAGTGTTTGTGCAAAATTGGTCGCAGCTGACGTTTACGATTAGATGCAATATTAATATAGATTCCAGTTTGAGTTGCACCCAGTGTGGGGAAAAAAAGGGACTTGCTGGGGCTATGTCCCGTTTTGCCAAAGGTAATGGTAGAGGTGGAATGAAAAGCACAAGTAGGATTCGTTTTAGCTCAGGGCTTTAAAAAACTCATTGACCACATGAAGTAATAAAGTTCTGAAGCAAAAATTAATATATGTCTTGTTTTAGGTACAAGTTTGTGGGTTGTGTGTCTAATGCATCATAGTTTTACTTGTTTTTCAATTATTCAGCTTCACTGGTTGTCAGGGTATTGCTCAACATAGAGTTGGTGGCAAATTGACAAGCAGGACAGTTTGAGCTAAGAAAATGGAAATAAGGTTTAAAAACCCAACTAGCAAGAACTAGCAAGACGCAAGGCTTTGGTCTGAGGCTTACACAGCTGATGCATGCAAGAAGCTTGGCAAAAGTCAAGGAAAAATCCTCAGAAGATTCACTGCTTGCTAATGAGTCTGATAAGGATCAGATGTGTCAGGAGGATCTGTTGGGATTTAGAGGCCACACCTGCAGCA
>CAEFZX010012624.1:0-26107 GCA_903066825.1 Alfaro cultratus | reverse complement strand
AAAAAAATGCATAAATAAGCTGCATCATTGTATAAGCCGCAGGGTTGAAAGCGTGTGACAAAAGCCGCGGCTTATAGTCCGGAAATTACGGTAATCTTCTGCAAAGAGCTCCGTATGTTTGAGTTTGGAAAGAAATTATTGCCATCACCCTAATGTATTGACTGTGTGCACTGAGAGTGTGCAAGATTTAAATTTGAGACTCTGGCTGTGTGGCTCCAAAACATTAATAATACTGCCACTCAGGAGAAACCTTTTGGTAAAATTAAAAATATTTACTTTAAATCCAAATCTGCTAAAGTTCTGAATATTTTGGACGTAACTACAATATTTTAGTTTTCACATATGTAACTGAATTATTAAAATTAACTTTTAAGTTACAATCTAATTTATTAGGATCTATCTGTCTGCAGCACCTTTATGTGTGAGTAAAGTGTCAGGCCATAAAGTAGTGTGGCTGCAGGTTTATGCCCAACTAGAAAATTTTCTTGTTTGTTGGACAATATTGTACAATTACCACACTTGCAGTGCTATTAAATGGTAAAGCTTGAAGGAAGTGCTTTCAGACTCTTTCAAAGCGTGAGTGCTCTGTGATGACAACCCCTGCTCAGAGAACTCTTATTCATTTCCTCAAAGTTCTTAGTAATAACCTTTTCCCTGTATTTTCCCCTTTATCGCTCTCTATTTTATAAATATAGCATGCACCACACAGAAAACCATTTTTTGTAATAATACTACAAAAATCTGAACTTTTGCATTATAACATTTTAAGACTGTTTATTGCCTGATCTTTTTTTTATGCAACCAGTCAAAGCATACTTTTGTCTCAGTTTAACATTAGCTAAGTAACTTGTACCTAGTCTTTTTTTCTTAATGCATTGTACATCTAAAAACCTATTCAAAAAATCCAGATTACTTAAAGAGACACAATGACAGGAGCTTTCCACGCACACTTTTTCCCGCAGGGATTTTGGGCCAGTCCGTAGCAGTCTGTAATTCTGTTTGAGTATACCATCTGATTATGACAGTGCATCGAGACCAAAGGCAACTTAATGTTTGGCCCACAAAGAGCGAGGTTATTACTCTGACCCCACTCTGAGGCAAGAAACAGTAAAAGAGGGTGCATGTCACATCAGCCTATATCCAACATGCCTTCCAGGACTTACCAATATTTAATTACAACTATATTGTCTACAAGGGATTTCAGCAAAGTCTTGAGCATACCACTGCACTGTCTTTCTGTGGCCCTGTTCCAGGGTTCAATAGCTGCCTGATGTTGACTTTCACTATGTTTGACAAAATCTTGTTTTCATGATGGCCCAGGGGGGATATAAGTCATACCCTGCCATCTGACTGACTGACCTAATGAACAGCACCTGACTCTTGGTTGGGTTTTGGCCTTTAACAGCCAGTGATTAGAATAGATTTGCAATAGTCGACTCGTATTGCTACTGTCAGTAAACAGATCAAGTACAATCACTCAGAAACCACAAATTATAAATCAGAGGAAAAGGTCTCAATTCAACAAAACATTTTTTTTCCTTCACCTTAAGGGAGCTTTATAGTAAACTAGATATTTCTTCTTTGGTATCATATATCCCAAAAGAACACTATGAAATCTTACTATCATATCACCAGCTGCATTTCCAACAATGAAATCGCAGAAATATAAATTACACTTAATGAAAATACACCAATTAGAAAAACCCATGTTTTTCAATAAAAAACAGAAAAAAAAGAATCAACATGAACATTATTTACAAATCCTAGAATATTAAAATAAAAATACACAATAGTGTTCTTCTCACAAAGACATGCTAAATGCTCAACAACTGGATCCCTACAGCTAATACAATTCTGTAATCATTGTTTAAGAGTTGATATAAAAATATTCAAAGAATTGTTTTCATTCTCTAAGAATTTATTCCACTGCACATATGTGCAGCACAATAAACTGTTCTTACCCATAAAACTTTTTAAATTTGTGCAATATAACATCTCTTAAGCTTCCTTGAAGATGAGTATGACTGGAGAATAAAAAACATTAGGCTCTGATTTTTATAGAGCTTTGTTGGTTAATATTTTTAGTCAACAGCATTTTCAGTTGTTGTACCACTAACCAATGTAATTTATTGAAATGACCAGTATATAAATTTAAATTTCCTGAATAACTTACAAGAGTTAGACAAAAATAATGGGTGTTGCAAACTGTGATTGTGTTTTGGAAAGATGTTGCAGGAGGCATTTGTTTGATATCCCCCCCTTTATATGTCATTTTTACTTATTTTAAAAAAAGACATTTAATTGGAGGCTTTAACTGACTGCTTTGAAGTTTAATTTTCTATGTTTAAGTCAGCATCCAAGATAATAGATGATTAACATTTAATTTTTTCAGCTTCATTATGTGGAAATATGAACAGCTTTAGGTACACTTAGTTTTTAAGCCACGTGGCCAGTCGCAGAAAATGTCTTCTGTAAACTGGCAGCAAAGATTTTTCCTTTGCAGTGTCTCCCACATGTGAAGCTGGATGGAAAAGCCCTTACTGCAGCATTCATGTCTGTATCTGTGATTTTCCACCTGGTCATGCTGCAGTTTAAAACCATTCAGATGCATCTTTAAAGTCACGCTGAAAACCAAAACCCATGTGGTGATCATCTGAAAGCTCTGCGGTGACTCTTTATCTTCCATAAACACAAACAGTTTCTCAAATAACTTGACATAAATTGTTTAACCTGACTCAGACATCTACTCATTTTTTATTTTTCTCTGACACACAATGTCTCATGCTCAGACCACTTTCTCGTCAAAGAGGTCTGTTAATGAGAACAAAGGGAAGGGAGGAGCTGGGCTAGAGCAGCAAGCTTTAACCAGTGTCATGGTGTGATACCTGATCCAAAGCATTTTAGGACAGGTAGTTTCAGGGGGAAAAAATGCATTGCATATACTGAAGGTAATTTATAATTCAAATATGAAAACACCATGGGGAACACATGTCTTGTTTTCTCTCCTTTAGTGAAACAAGGGCAAAGAATTACCCCACAGGTGCCTGTTTTGTGGACCAGACTGAACTTGTTGAAGGAAAAAACAACAAATTCAACATGAAATAGTGTAAAAGCACCAGCAGTTGTGAGTGTTTTGTCTTTTTTCTGTTTTGTTTTAATGGTTCTATTCTCAACTACGACCAAGCTAAATCTTGATTATAGAAGTGAAAGCAGAAATGTGCAGAAATGTGTCGCCTGTGCATGGCTTGGCCACACCTTGTCTGCTATTGAGTTGATTGCTACTTATTTGTATTCCATGCTATCCATGTCAGCCCCAAATGTAAAAGGCCATATATTGGACCTTGTCTTTTCTCTGGCCATCAGTATGACCAATGTGTTTGTGGAGGACGTACAACTGAAAAAACATAATTTATTGACCTTAAATTTAGTTTTAAGCTAAATTAAAGGCTCAAAGACACATAATGACTTAGACTTCTGCTAAGAGATTCTCTGTCATTATTGACATTTCTCTGCTTTTGAATGGAAATTATGTAAACACTTTAATCCAGTGCTTTAATAGAAGAAGCTCATCCATTCTGGATCAAGTGGCACCTATTAAAACAAGTGCTATTTCACAGAAAAAGGTATGCCATTGGATAAATGAGTCTATTCCTAGCTAAAAGAGAATGTGTCACAAAGTTTAACAACTATGGAAGAAAACTAATCTTACAAAAGTACACAAGTTCTATCTCAGAGATCTGACAGTCTCCCTAAAATGAAACGGTAAAAAAGACCAGATTTAAACATTTTCTAGACTTGTGAAGAAAACAAGAGAAATCCTAAAGTTTTTTTTTTGTTGTTTTTTTTTTTGGACAGTCATTGCTATCGTTTCTCCTGCTGTGTACTCTCACAATTTATTTGATTTTTGTGTTGATAAGATTACAGCAATTGAATCTAAAATGTCCACAAAACTACCTTGTTCTGCTAATAAGGCTCTTGGTCTACTTTTGCATGCTTTTAAGTTATGTATCAATGATTGCATTGTATTATGTTTTTGTAGTCCTATCTGTGTCTTTCTAACAAAATTAGACTGGAGGGATTGGTATTCAAAGAAAAAAGTACAAAAAGTGTAAATAGTGCTGTAGCAGTGCTAACCTTAGTTGCCTTAAAATAAAGAAGAAGAAAAATGCAGTCCTCTAGACAAACTACATTTGTGAAATAAAAACTGCCCAAATGCTGCCATTATACAGATAAGTAAAGAAAAGAAAAACAGTAATACATGCAGTTCTGATAAAATGAACAATATTGATATCATTAATAACAAGTAAGCTTATTTCGATATTTAAAACTACACAAAATATTTAAATGGAATAAAATGTGTTTCTTCTGAGAGTAACTGTAACCAAGGAGTTCTTGGAGCAATAGCATAATTATTAAGTAAAATTGTTTCTGTTGCAACAAGGGTGAACATCTCCAACTAAATATATGAAAGGATACCCTGAAAGGAAAACATTACATAGACATAATGCTCAAGAATTGTAAAAGTAAAGGATTTCTTTGAGCAACAAAGAAGACTATGCAAACATTTTAATTAATTTAGAACCTGGTAAAAACCAGATCGTTTACAAATTATAATCCTAAAATTGACAGGGCTTTCTTTAGTGTTACCATAAACATATGGAATTACTTTCTACATTCTAAAACACACATTGAGAAAAGATATCATTTCCGGTTATCATTGATTAATTTCTGAATTTGGATCCAGCAGGTTTGATTGTATCAGATTTGATTATGGCCTCCTATACCTATGGTGAAAAGTTAAGACTCCTCATAATCAGCTTGATTGGCAAAAGGAAATAACATTCATCATAATCTATTTTCAAACATTTAGCTCACTGTGGGATATTCTTATCTGAATATCTTGAAATCATGTGAAAGATGGTGTTTCCATCAATTAGGTCATCAGTTTTCCCTTTCCCATACAACACCACAACTGAGTCACTTCAAGAGGAATTTGTTGCCTTGGGTTTAAGCTACTTGATATCTCATTGCACCCCCTCTTTTCTGTGCCTTGCCGTGAAGCATTTGTTCAAAAATGGAAACACTGCTAGAAGACAAAATGATGCATCAATTCATCACAGTTACAATGGGTGAGTAATTTGTTATTTCTCCTTTTTCTCGACTTTTTCTGGCACAGGCATGTAGTCATCATCGTAGAAAGTATACCATCTTTTAGTGGCAGTATGTGGGTTTGATACCGAGGTAAAACAATTATGATCTTGAGAACACCTTAAAACTGGGCTGTTAAAATGTCAGATGAACAACACTTCAGATTAATTTTTGGTTGATCAGAAATAAAAACTTTAAACGTGTATTTGTTTTAATGTTTTCTTATCTTTGTCATAGCTAAAGCTCTTATAAGAGATTTGTTTTACTGACATCCATTTATCCTGTTGTTTCAAAGCTAAAGATAGTGAGGGAGACAGAAGCTTTTATTATCAGAACAGTAAGGTATGGATGTTCTGTAATTCTTAAAAATGTAGCACAATAATCACTAATACATGAGAGTAGAGTAATAAAGCCAACACAAATTCTCTCCTCCATACAGGTAATAGTAGTTGGGTTAGTGCCCAGACTCTCTGGCAGCAGAAGACAGATCCAGTCAAAACTTTGGACAGACCCACCAATTCATAGCTGTGCATTTTCATACCAGGCCTAAACAGCTTATGAGTTAATTATCTAATTAAAACATAGTCCACAAAAGTCCATGTTTACAGAAAGATTTATTTATTAAACCCCTTCTTTATGAATGTATATAAAATCTGATACTTTGGAAATTCAGGATGTAATTTAAGATTTTAATAAAATTATTATTTATATCCTTGAAATGTTTTCACACTTTGTTGAATTGCAACCACACACTTCAATGTATCTTATGCAAATTTGACATAATACACCAATACTAGGTAGCAAATAACTACAATTTAGAAGGTAAAGAGGAGGTTATGTTAAACATCACATGGAGAACTGTTTTATCCTTCATCTGGAAATAATGACTATGAGACAAATGCAAACTTCCACTTAAACTAACCGCCTGAGCAGGAACAGGGTTCTTCAGAAAAGTGGCAAGAAGACCCATGATAACTCCGGAGGAGCTGTTGAGGTTCACAGCTGAGGTGGGAGAATGTATTGACATGACAACAATTACTCATGCACTATACAAATTTGGGCTTTATGAAGAAAGATAATCAGAAAGCCATTGATAATCCTGTTTGTTGGTTGCAAACAAACCATGCAGGTGAACAGCAAATATAAACATTTAGTCAAATCATGTAAAGCTCGGTGTGGCAGATACCTTACACTCAAAATTATATGGATGGTAAAACTGGGGGTAGCAGGTGGTTTGAGTTGCTGGATATCAACTCTAACCAGCTCAATACAGATGTAATTACAGGGTAAGCCAGGAAGAAAGCCTGATAAAGGCTACAAAGGACTCTAGACTCAGAGCCTGACCTTCCAGCAGGACAACTACCCTAAACATACAGAAAGAGATACAATGGGTTTTTTTAGCAATTAATTTGCTTCAGCAGTGTAATTAAAGGCCAGATTGAAATCTAGTTGAGAATCTTTGTGAAAACTTGACAATTAATGTTCAGAGATGTTCTTCATTAATTCTAACTGAGGTCGAGTTATTTAGCAAAGAAGAACATGACGTTTCAGGTAAAAAACTTTTCATTAACATCCAGAGTACAAACCATATGTTTACTTAACCTTCCAGCATATAGTACTTCCAATTTAGTGTTTTATGAAAAGAACAGATAAATTACCTCTGTGAATAAGAACAGATGTCATCACACAATGCAGCTCAGGAGCACTGAGATAAATCTGACCAGTTGGTAAGGACAAGCGGACCCAAAGCCTATTTTTTACCTCTCAATTGTGTGCCTCCTCTGATAATAGTACAAGTTTATATTTAGATGACAACAGCTTCAACGAGTAATTTTCTCACACACAATGAGACAATTTGCACCAGAATATCATTGGTACTAATTGGATTGTGAATGAGGTCTCGAGATGGTTCAGAAACCAAGTACAAAATTACAAAAAAGTTGGGGGCAATAAAGAATGCAGCACACTGTCACTGGATCAGTGCCTTTGTGAACTTATGTCAACAGCTAAAATTCACTGCAGCATATCAAAGACTAGGAAGACAAAGTAATTTGCATACTGAAACCTGTTAGTTGACAAGCTTATAATTATGTGTGCTTTCTACACACAATAAACTAAGTAAAGCTCAGATCTGTGAAGGTCACAATAGTTTTCAGGAAGACAAGTTGATTAATCACTTTTAAAATCTAATACCATCTTCCTTTTTTAACAGTCGGACATAGCTCTTTCCCCTCTTGAATGTAATTTTTACGAAACATGATTTATAAATGTGTGAAAGCCATCTTCATTTTTAATTGGACCCGAGGTGATAATAACTGAAAGTATAAGGAGTATCATATCAGCAAGCCAGCTCCTGCCTTCACAGAAGAGAACAGCAGGACTGGGGCAAAGGATCTGTAATATTGCATTTTCTCTTTTCTCATCATGGGGTGTGGCACACACAACCAGTCAGAGGAGCACACCTGAGTGCTTTCCATGCACTAACATCACTAGGAGTCCACATTGTCGCTCGTTTGTATGGCAACATCCGTATATGCACATGCAGAGTTATCCAGCTACTTGCATGACATTTCCCACTAAGTCAGATGGCTTTTCTCTGTGTCAGTATTACCTCCATGCTGTGACTGTCTAGAAAATAATGAGCTGTGCATAGAAGGGGACTGCACAAATGTGGAGTTTCATGCTTCCAGCTGGGAACAAAACATGAAGGAAATCATTTTGGAAACTTTAGTTTTTGCACTTCACTGATAAGCATAACAAAATTGCTCAAATACTAAAAGATAACTTTACTGAAACTCAAATAAAGAAGGTGACAGGCCCTCAATAAACCAAGCCTGCATTTAAGGCACACGTTTTGTTTTATTCATCTGCAATTATCATTTAAACTGGGAATCATAGATAATGCTTTGCAAAAATATGACAAACCAAAACAAAGTAGTGCATCATTTTAAAGTGGAAGGATACAGATGCATGGTTTGGAATTGCTTTACAAGATAAAATCTGGAAAGTGTGCTATGCATTTGTATTCAGCCGTTAAGTCCATATTTTGTACCTTTCCCTGCAATTAAGCCACAAATCTTTTGGGGTATGTCTCTACCAGCTATAGTATTTAACCTCAAAATAGACTGTTTCATCTGAGTTGTGGATCTCTGAAGCTCTTTTACAGGGACCACTGGCCTTTTGGCCGCTTATGTTCTTCTTGCCCGGCTTGTCAGGTCAGGTGGATGATCATGTTTTGGTAGGTTTGTACTTATGCTATACCATATTTTTCAGATGATGCAAAAAAACAGTGCAAATATCTCTGAGGCTTAACATATCAGTTTTTAACCAAACCCTACTTTGAACTTCTCTATAGCTTTATTCCTGATCCCTCTGGTGGTACTGTAAAAGCAAGTCTTGTTTAAATGCCTTACTATACTTGATTTAAGGAATTACTTTATGACAAATCTGAAATGTGGAGAATTGGAAATGTTTGGTCCTAACAATGGAATCATCTGACACTAATGATAAAATTAACAGACGTTCAAAAGGAGAAGGATCACAAGAATCACTTGAAAGAAGGTAATGATGAAGGACTTTAAAGTATTTCCATTGTCGAGCACCATGCCTCCACTCACAATACACTGTAGACATACATACGATGGTGGTTTGAAGAGGTAATTATGCCCATCATGGCTCACCTACTAATCCCCCTCATTAACTGCTGTTTATTGCAAGTATTGTAATAAAATAAATGTAATTAAACATTGCAAGAATAAAGAGATGCAATTAACATTTTAAAGTATGTTTCTTTGTCCTTTCTTTGCTTAATAGGGACTTGTTGAGCCAAGAAGAATTGGAGGGAAGAAGGAATTTATTTTGAATTACTCAACAGGAGATTGAACAGAAGCTCTTATGCATGTACCATTGTGTAAGAGTGATTCTCTTGGGTCTTGATGACATTTAACACGGCTTAAAACAATGGAAGGTGTCTCAGCCATGTCACAGAAATTACATTACGTGCCGCAGACACTTCCTCCATGCACCCAAAGGGGTTGCCATGACACCACAGATTCTCTGATGCTGTATTAAACACAGACAACAGCACTGTGGCCTTTACAGTTGATATATGCTGTTGTAGCATTTTGTGTGTATATATTGAAGATGTAGTTACAGGACAGTGGGATTTCTGTTGATATTTTTCTGCTGAGGCGATGTTCTTTTTTTTTTTTTCTTCTTTTTTTTTTTTTTTCCCACCAGGGGACTTTTTGTGGGCTCTAGTGTCCCTTATTTTGACAGTAGGCTGACAGGAATGGGGTAAGGAGAGGGGGGAAGACATGCGGCAAATGCCGCCGGGTCCGGGAGTCGAACCCGCGACGGCTGCGTCGAGGACTCAAGGCCTCCAAATGTGGGTCGCGCTAACCCCTACGTCAACACGGCACGCCCGAGGCGATGTTCTTTTATAAGATTATTAAAGTATGTTTCCTTTACCAGATGGTTTTGTGTTTTATCTGACATACTTTTACTACTTTGGAGGAATTTGGACTGATGAGGCCTTTGAGTTAACCCTTTTTGCCTTGTTGGTGGGTCAGAGACAGCCAAGATTTATGTTATCTCTAGACGTCCCCTCAAAAACAATAATTCCAAGTGAATACCCATGTAAACCAAAATAAGAATCCAAAACCATTTAGTTATTTTTGCTCATTTCTGGATTAAATACTATTTAAGGGGATTTCTGAAAAATGCATGGAAAAAATAAACAGAAAAAAAAACTGAGATGAAATCGCTTGACTAAAACCTTACAGGAGTAGACACTGATAGAAAATCACCAAAATAATTGAAAGGAAGTCATTAAAATCATAAAAGAGAACATTATTTTTTAAATACTGACAATGGAGTCAAAATAAATTGTCTCATGGAACCTTAAGGAGCTACTATCCCTCCTTTGTGCAATAGGTAAAGAAAAAATTCCAATACCCAAACATAATGTGTATTTTTAGACTTTATTTAATTCCATACTGAGTTAGTTGCTATGATTTTCCTGAATTCTTGAATTTAATTACCATCTTTAAAAGGTTTTGAAGATTAAAGGTTCAGACTGTCGGGATTGTTGAGAGAATACCTCTCTAGCAAGGTAATGCTCAACTCACAAAATGGAGTCGGACAGCCCTGTCCACTTTGCTTTGGACTAGTCATAAATATACATCTCTCCCATAATTGAAAACTGTGCAGACACACAGGAACTTGTCGACATTTGCATATGAATACGGTTTTCATTTCATTTTCTGCTACTCCAAATTCAGCCTTGCACAACGATAACCCCAAACCTCCCATACTGCAATCCCTTCAAAAGAAATCATTCCAATAGACATCGTGTACGTCCATTTGAATGATCGAACCCCTTTTTTGTCTAAATCAGCTGAGCTCAAACCAAGTATCCATATAACAGCTTCTGAAAACTCAAATGTGTAATCCCATTCTAAAAAGAAGAAAAAAACAAAAGAAACTTCTGGCTATACAAACAGAACAAAAGAATAAAAACAAAATGCATTTTTTGTATCAGTTTCAGACATCATTAACACTCAATAGTGTTAAAGTTACATTGTAATCATTTTGTACATGAATACAAAAGATGAGCAAAAGACTGGTTTTTAACAGGCATAATTAGATAAAAGTTGTCCAAAAGGCTCATCAATTTAGCTATACAGCCATTCTGAATGCAACTCTATGAGATAGCATGGACAGTGCTATAATTAATAAGAAGCCCTCTTTCCCCTGCAAAGCTGGCCAAATGCCTGTTTTTGGAACTCGATCAGGACATTTGATTACATTTTAACACCATCCAAACTGTTCTATGTTTTGTCTTTGCTTTTTTTAAGTAAAGTAGCTCACTCTCTGTTGTTATCGCAATTATATCACCAAGTTTTCAATATGGTTTACATCAGAGGTCCTCAGGGTCCATCAGGTGTCACATATTAAAAACTCTAAACTTTTAAAGCTGTAGTACAGCTTTACAGTTTTTAAAGTAAATCTGTGGCAAGACTTACATGTTTTAACCAAGCATTTGACAGAATATTAATTCTGAATAAATATAATATGCTGTTAAACATTCTTTTTCTAATTATTATGTACAAAAATTGGGTGGATACTGATATCTGATATTTATACTGCTGTTATTGCCAATAACTCATATTTACAGTTATTTATGTACAGACCACACCACTAACGTCACTACTACTGTCACATGACCAAACAAATACCACATGGCCAACCCACTCTCCCTCCTGAAATAAAAAGGAAACAAAATGAAAATTAACACCCATTTTTCGCATCAGCTCAGTTTTACAAATAGAAACATTACAAATATGTAAAAAAAAAAAAAAAAAAGACTAACATTGTGTTTCCTTAATATTATATTCTCTGGTTAAATGCTAACACAAGTCAAATTTATTAAGGCAATATTGCAGTCACAAAAAGTGAAAATTTTTCAAGCACTACCTGATTCTGACAGGATCTCAGATATTTGTATTTTAATGATTGTGACCTGAACGTACAGTCTGATTTACATTTATAATTAGACGCAGTTTTCTCTTCTAACTGAAGTATGTTGAATACATTTGTCATGTATATTTTCACATGCTGATTTAAGCTAAAGAGGCTTACTTTGACAAGTGTAACTTGTCTTTTATAAAATATATCCTGTATGAACTCATTCATGCAATGTGTCATCTTGTTTTTTTTAACTTGATCTCATGTTGACAATTTCATAGATAGTGTCACATTACTCCAGTAGGCAGGTGGTGATTATGAGATTGTCATGGTATAACCCTAAGTAAAAATACCATGGTAACATGTTTTTCTTTACATAAAGAATGTATAACATAATCTGTCTTTATCTAAAACTGGAAAGCAAATGTTAGTCCCACTGCTTCTAGACAGTATGATAGTATATTGATTATTACATTTACATTAATTGTTCTTTATACCATGTATTTATTGTTATTTTCTACCTAAAATTAACCAAAAAATATATAAATACAAATTAGCTGACTTTAGCAGTAGTCTTGAAGATACTTTCTTTGCTGCAAAGAATATTATTCCTTGTTGTTCTACTTTTCACAGCGTAACCAGCCATTTTTCAGCCAGTGATCCAACAGGCTGAAAAATGCTGTCAGATCACAGCAGTAGGCGGGAACATTTTTCTGTCATCTCTTAAAATTCTTTAAGCTCCAATATGACGTCAAACATTAGTGGCTCTAAAACTTTCACTATTTCACAGCTCATTATACCACAAAACTGGGAGACTGTCTATGTCCATTCCCCAAGGAGCTAGAGTTGGCTTTTTTGCTTTAAGATATACACTTGTCTGCAGTTAAAACAAAATGAAACATTTGTTTTATTTGTTTATAAAAACCTGTTTATGTGAAACCTACTAAAGTGATGTTGATTACAGTAAATGGCTGATTCCGCAAAACAAAATGGAGGGTAATAAATGTGTGCCCTTCATCTCTTATTGCACAAAGTGACAATCTAAGTCTTACTAAAACTATGCGCAGCAGACAGATGGCAATTTTATCTTCAGCTGGAAATTAATAAAGTGCTAAATGTTAAATTTTGAATTTGAGTTTCACATGACTGGTTAAAAAATATGAGAGAAGGTATGTACATGTCTGAAGGGCCTATGAAGATGTGAAAAGGTAGCAGGCAAGGCTGGTAAGCAAGGGGAAAACATTTTTAAAGGTTTCACAAATCACTACAGTGACATTTGCAAGGTGGTGTTCAGAAGAGGTTCAAGACCTTCAGCTGAAAAAGATTTCCTTTTGAAAGCCTCCATGGCATTCCTGGAAGGGAGGAAACAGCTGCATACAGCAGCATGTGCAGACAGCAGATCTTTTGGTAGATAGCATAATGAGATTTAAAAGACTGTAAAAGGGATAAAGGCAAAAGATGTGGAACTAACAAGATGAAGACATACTGTCAGAGAAGCAAAAGTATGAAAAAGAAAGTCAATTTCTTTGCTGCAAAATAACTCTTGAAAGTAAATGCAATCCTGATGAGAGGAAATGTTTCTTTCAGCTCAGTGTAGTATTATCAATCAAGAAGTGATCCTCCCTGCGTTCCAGCTGAAAAGAAAATTACATATAAAACTATTAAAAAGCATAAATTTCATGAGAACTTAAACTTGACATTGCAGTAAGTGAGCTCCTGCTCCTTTTTTGAACTAGATTTTTCTTTACATGCAAAACTAAAGACAACTTTAAGTTTAAAACTTCTATTATACTTTCTGAGCACATAAAAATCCAACTTCTTCAGATCTCAGTTTGGCTGTATGAGAAATGGGTTTTGGATGATTGTTTAACTTTACTGCAGCAAGACTCTTCATTATGTCTAAATGACAACTAAATTAGCCTTTCAACAAAGCTAGATTCATTTAAGCCACTATATCAGAGATGAGAGGCATCGCTTCCACACAGGAACCCACAGGGGAAATTTTGATATTTTCTGAATGCTTCTAACAAGCATGTGCAGCTACTGGTCTTATGGAAATTCTAGGCCTTCCACTTGGTATTATGACTGCCAAAACCTGGAGTAAAAAAGTGAAAAAAAGAAAAAACAAATCTAAACGTAGTGTGTCCGGGGAACAAAGCCCTCATGGGGAACAGTCTACACAACCAATGACGGATTATTCCAAGTTCTTTCTGCCCCCTGTAGATCCACAGAAGGGGAGCCCTTTCTACTGGCTTATTTTGAAAAGCTGGCCTGAGTCGTCCATCTGGATGGTTTATTCATCTATCCAGGAGAATAACTTTCTTTGAAAACATTCCTAAACATTTTAAAACTTTTGTGTGCTCTCTTTTAGCTTAATAAATATAAGAGATGGCTAACTTTAACCAGATACTTGACTGTAGCTTAAACCTATTTTTTTTATGTTAGATATTCCTCCATCCAGTATGTACAATAACACATTGATAGATGTCTGAAAGATAATTCTTAAACATTTACTTTAGGTCTTTTGAATGTATGTACAAAGACATTTCTATAGTATAGTATCATAAGACCAGAAACTATTTTGCATTTCTGTGTTACCCAACACTTAAAGGTCTGTTACCCTCCCCAACTTGTTGCTGCACAATGGCTGAAAGAATATGTCTCTGTTGTAAACAATTTTCTCTTGTTTTCAACAGAGACAAATAGGGCAGTTTGGAAATAATATTGCTTGTGAAAAACATAGGCTGTGATGATGTGGAACCTAAAAGTGTTCCCTTCAATGTAAGACTTTTAAAACATTTGGCAATCTATGCGTGGCATGCTTCTTTATCAGCTGACTGCAACTAATCCAACTCCAACTAATTAAGCAACTAAAATGAGCTGGTTGTACTTGTCTTACTTGATAGGGTGAAGAATAAGAACACGGTTTATTCTATATTTCAAATTAAGCAATAAATTAATGTCATACATAATATTATTGTAACTGTAAAATGAAATATGTTCATAGGAGTTCAAATTTAAATAGCAGAATTTCAGCAAAACAGCTAAATCCCTGCATACATTTGCTTTACATTCGTGCAAATACAAAAAAAAAGGCATTTTAGCCATGTTATCATGCTGAGAAAGTTTTATTCTAGACCATTCTCATTTCAACAAGGATCTATATAAAAAGGAAAATTGCATTTCAAAATGGAGTCAAAATATTTCTCAGGTAACTGTTGATTTGATTAACTATCAAGGACATTTGTGAGGAGTGATGCTGCCTGTTAAACTAGCTTCTCTCTGTATTAATCTATACGACATGACCATTTTTATCCTAAGGAGGTGGATAGTTAGTCGTAAACTTTGCCTTATTAGGTGACTGACATGTTCCAACTCAAACTTTCTGTGTCCATGTGTTTATACCCAGTGCATGTGCTGTACAAGAGCCAGCAAGCCCCCGCATTCATGAGACCAAGCAGAGCTGAGTGGGCAAGCAAGCATTTAAGGCTCTTACTGAAAGACCTTGACTGCAAGGCAAGATAGTAGAAAAAAAGTAATTTGCTGCACCCACTAAAAAATAAAGTCCCAAGAGCAGCGGAAAGGGGTTTGAAGATTCAGAAAAATATTTTACTTCGGTGGCTGTTTCTGTTTAATTTGAGTGGTTGTGCATACATGAAGATAAAGGTGGGATGCATCCACTTCTGTTCACTTGGGCCAATTTCCGGCTTACTTACATTGAATGTGAGCCAGGACAAATAGTGAGAAATTAACTGATAAGAGCTAAAACCAAGATAGATAAATTAATGACAGTCAAAGACAGACTTAGACTTTAGTCTTATTACAAAGCATCATTAGTGTTATTTTTACTTTATATTAATTGTGCAGACATATAAATACAAGCAATCATTGTGCCTTGTTTGTATGTTAGCAATCTAAGTTACACTAAATCTATGAGTGAAAATAAGTAGAGTTAAAATATTCCAGGTGACTGGTCAAAGTTTTGAGGAAATACTAGGTGGAGAAAGCACAGTGGACCTCAGAGAAAAAGCTTCAACTCAGATGAGCATGGATTCTGCTTACCAAGAACTCCTCCAACTCTCCTTCCACTTTCCCTGATGCCTCACTGCCATCAAGACAAGACTGTGTGGCTAATTACTGAATGGCAACAAACAAACCGATACTTCCCCATTTTCCCTGGTCATGTCCCATTACTCCAGCTTAGTTCCCCTATTCATATTTTTCTTGACAGGTGCATCTGTCCATGGAAAACAAGACATTGTTCGAATCAGCAGGCAGAGGATATTGTAATTAAGAGGTGTACCTCTGGGCTAACACGTGGCTCAGTCAAGGTGAAAATGACAGTAGGGGTGGAGTTTTATTGAGTACAACAGGGTTCCTGTCAATAGCTGTGGCACTTGGCACTGTGCTCAATGCTTTCATTTGTATTTTAGTCCTGTGTTTGCGTCTCTACATCATTGTGTATCTGCACATGCAAACCTCTAACCTTCACCATCAAAGTGTCATTGTTGTGGGGATCAGAATGCTATCTTGAAAACCCACAAAGTCACAAATATAGAAGCGGAAAGAGAAGAGAAAAAGTGAAAGTGTGCGTGTGTGTGAGTGAAATGTGCATTTGGGAAAAGGAAAAGTGGGAGAAAAACAGGAGCCTGAAATAAGACAGCAAAGATGAGACGGCACAGATTGATATCGCAATTACCAACAAAGCTATCCCTCAGTTATGAATACATCTCCATACATTACAGGCCGGTTGCTCCCTTGCCATAGTCTCTGCAGCTAGTCCTGCAGTTTCTCATACACAATGTACAACCACAGCCCACGAAAGGGTCATCATACTGTTGTCACTTTATATTAACAATACATCTGTCAAGATGTATTGTCAAGATTCACCAACAATAAAAACTTTATCTTGTCTGCATATTGCTCTTACAGCAGCACAGGTTATTAATCTCTCAGGAAAAGGATATATAAATAGAAAAAGGACATGTAATTTATTATTATACATCATCTTACAAAAGTATTTGTAAAGTATAAATATGGTTTACATTTTGTCAAATTGTAGGCACAAACTAAGTTTTTTTAATAGAATTGTACATGATATTAAAACATAAATATGCAAATAACGGAAAACTGAAAATAAAATACATAGTTGTTCTGGTTTTTTTGGGGGGGGCGGGGGGGTTTCTTATAAATTCTTTAATCTAAATTGTTATTCAATCATCTTTACATATTACCAAAGGTGTTCCGGTGAGATGAGACCACAGCAAAAATATTTTGGACTACATGCGCAAAATGCTATGAATGGCCTAGAACTAACACTTCACAAAACTGTATGAAGCATCATGCTGTGAGGATTCTATTCTTCAGCAGACACATGGGTAATGGTTAAGGCAAGAGCTGCAGTGTAATTAATGGTTTATATCAAAGTATTTTCAGGTGTAAGACTTGCCTAGTCAAAGTCCAGCCCTAAATTGAACTGATAGTCTGTGGAGAGATTTGAAAGATGGGCAATTTAGCAATGGGGAATGGACATAAACATTAACTCTCTATATGGGTAAAGTAGGTAGAGAAACAGCCCAAAAGAAGCGTAATTTCCAGCATAAGTCCAACAAAGAATTTATGACCAGATTTCAAAATTTATGCATGCAGAAATATCACTCTCGCTCAAGCTTTTTTTTTTTATAAAGCTTGAGCTTCTTTACAAAGCAGATTTTATAAAATGTCATTCTCTTAATGTACAAAGCTGGCAGAAACATAATCCAATAGACTTGATGCAAAAAGTGGTTCTAAAAAACATTAACACCTGAATACAAATTGTATCACATATTTTTTTCAGACTTTAATTTGTAAAACAAAACAAAAAAAACATGCATCATCTTCCTTCTTATTCGCAAATGAAAACTACTTTGTGTTGGTAATTCAGATAATAGTCTGTGTTTGTAACAGGATGAAATGTGAAAAATTTCAAGCGGTATGAATACTTTTGCCAGGCATTTAAGATGCATTGCATAAAGCAATAATGAGATGGAGAAGATGATCAGTTTTCTTCTCACTGCTCTGACATCTTTAATGTTTACTGGAGTCCCTGCATGATCTTTAGGAAATGTCTCAGTGGATTATCCAATAACCATAAACATGTCCAATCACCACTCTCGACACAGATGGCCACATGGATCATTGGGGAGCAGCTTACGCAGCTATAGCTCGCTACAGTGAGGTTCAAACGACGGCCTGTCATGAACACTTTCTTTCAGCTTGCAAGTAAATCCAGTTACAGTTAGCCCATAATTTATGCAGAGTGAGGACCATATGCTTGAACAGCGAGACAACAGGCACTGCAATATATGGGAGGGGGGATTTTACATAAAAATGCAAGGCTGCTACCAAATGGGTTAAGAGTATGCATGGAGGCATACAAGCATTTCAAACACCTCTGTGGCTCAAAACACATCAGACAATGAGAACAAAAAAAAGGAAAAAAGGAAAGAAAGAGAAATAAAAAAGGAAACAACCTCTGAAATAGCAAAAGATGTGCACTGGAGGATGAGCAAATGGAAATGTAAACCATGGGAAAATGATCCAGTGTAATTTGGATCTCTGCCGCAGGCTCTAAGCTATGCTCCATGAGAGGTGTGCAAATGAAAAACATGTTTGCATGTGAACGTGTGTGTGTGCATAGATGGTACAAATGCAGGAACTATAAGTTCTTACATCAGGTGCAAGAGGACGGTTTGATGACAACATGACTGGCATATGAAAAAGGATATCCTGGCAGAAAAGGAGGTGATGCTGTCCAACTTATCTGGTCTTGGTGGTCATTTTGGAAACGCTTTGCCCTGTAATCTAATCCTGAATCCCCCTTTGACAAAGATCAGTTCAGGTATCTACATAAATCAGAACATCTCGGAACCATAAAATGCCTTCAATCTCATTAATGGTACAAAACCACACAGGGTGACGCAGACTGATGATGAGCACGACTGGAAATCTCTGTTTCTAAGGACTTGCAGGAAAAGGGGATAAAAATGGAAAAGATAGAAAGAGGGTGGGGAATGAGAGAGCAACAGGGAGAAAAAAAACAGGAACAGCTAAAGGTAAACACTGCCATCTGCTGGCCAATGCAAGAACACTGTGTGCTTTGAAGCTGAGGCTAATGTGTTTGAACAGCTGCACCTTTGACCACCTGTTTGCACTGATGCACACAAAGCAGATGTGACACACAAAGGACACTGCACTCAGCCAAACTTGACATAATAATAAGAAAAAACTTCCAAATTCAAAGATGTAATAGTTTATCCTTGCACAGAGACAAATTTAATTTGCTGGTTGAGGAAGAAGAATGAAAGCTGAGGACGAGGCAATCATCTTGATGCAATCACAATTATGTTAAAAGACAACCCCATCTATTCCCCACGACTCTTGGCTCTTGTAATCGAAGGCAGCAGCAGAGGAATAAAACGAAGCTCTCCTATAATTCATACTTATGCTGACAGGCTTTTTCTATCTCAGTTACAAGTCACAATGTCTGTTCTTTTAATACTAAAAGAGCCTGTGAGAGGTACTTACTTTGCTCGTTCCTGCTGTTCAGTGTTGACGACTTTTTGTGACACATCAAAAAGTGTGAAGCAGCCGACTAGACTACAAGTGCCAATGTAAAAAGGCTCCACCAAAAACTTTCTCATTTGACTGCACAAAGATAAAGGAAGTTAAAGTGATATGAATATATAAATGGCATGAAGATTAGAAAATATTTTTGCATATTTCATTTTTCACTGCAGTTATCAGGTAAAGCAAAAGAAATGCACGTTTCCGTTTGCCCTGTAACTTAATGTAACTGTCATTTTTTAACAGGGAATTTGTGACTTATTTCACAGTCTTCTAATCCAATAGACCTGCAATAATGCATGTCTATGCAATGGCTTAAAAATTTAAGTGAGCGCTTCAGTTTGGTTTTATCACCATTCCCTGAGGGCTTTACTCCATCTGTTCTAACACTAAGCTTATATTCTATTTAAACATGACTGGGCTCTTCTTGAATTGGAGAGTTAAAGGTGGTTATCCTTAAAAGCTATTTACCAAAACCTGACAATATTATTAATAGTCAAATGTGTTATAGGATTATCACACCTGTTTTAGTAAAATAATGAACTGCTAGAAGCTGATTTATATTTTAACAATGGTTAAAAGTGACAGACTTACTAACTTTAATGCATTGTGGTCACAGCTGTTGAGACCTATTCAAAAGTTGTTGTTGTTTTTTGCCTTGTTTTTTTTTTATAAGTGTGTTCATAATATTCTTGCTTGCTCCCAGTGAATAACAATATCTCTTATCAAGGGAAAATATCGAATATCTAGAAGGTCAAAGATAACTTGTTCTTGTGTAAGCTTGTTTTTTTTATTATTTTTTTTTATCTCGATAGATTTTTGTATGAGATTGAATTTGTACTTCAGTGCTGATTCTCATTTCCTTTTCATTTAGAGCTATGGACAATATTTTTGTTTTCCTTTTTTTTAAGAAATGGTTGTTGCTAAAATAAAACACAATTCCTCAGAGAGGAGAAGGGGGAGTCTGAAGAGATAACAGGATGAGTCAGGAACAAAGTTCTTGTTGTTTGCAATACACTGAACAGAATTAAGCTGTTACACATGAGGGCAAACTAGTTTAACAAGACGTTATATGTTATACATTTCTCTGACAATACATGTTCTCTTTCTGCTTTATTTTGAAGTCTAAATGCATGTGCAGATTATGGGGACACTTTCTAAAATGTGTTTATGTAAGGAAATTATTTTTTTTTTACTCACAAAATTAATATGTAAAACAATTCAGTTCTGAAATTATCAAAAATCATTAAAAAAGGAAAAAAAACTTGAATAATAGGAGAAAGTATAGTTGTCTAAAACAATTTAATCATACTTGTTTTTAATCAGATCAGATATAAGGTGAATCTATAAGTGATAACTTTAAATATGACATTTAACATAAAAGTCATAAGATGAGCTATAAAAAATAAACCATAAATATACGCTAATAATTTGTTTAAAAACATAGCTTTTTAATGTAAGCAAAACCATTTGTAAGGTTGCAAAGCATTCTGTTCAAAGCATTCATTCTCCAAAGAAAGGCTGTGATATATCAGATAAGAAGCTCTTAAAGGTAAAAGGTGGACTGAGGTTAAAGTCAGCCTCTCTGTTATATGTCATATGATGCTAAACCTGAGCTGGAGCTGACCTCCATTTTTGTTCTTAATAGATCCACTCCCTCACACTTCTATGTGGACTTACTCAAAACTAATTTTTGGTGTTGAAGAAAAGGTAGAAGAGGTCATGTCGTTTTTTTTTTTTCCTGTTGTACTCATAAACTGCTTTGTGGACCTGACTGTGATCATAGCGTTTAAATTTTTTATCTAACCTTTAATGTCAGAAACTTAATTGTGAAAGGACCTACAGAGAGAATTGGTTTAACCTGATTTCCTATCCAATCACACACTAGGAAGCCCTAAAATGTAAAAGGGAACAACCTGAGTTCAAAGGATTTCTGCATTAAAAACAAGAGATATTGTGTTCTGTATGCTCTCCTGGTTTCCCTAACTAATTTAATAAGATAGCACTACTTATTGACAACGTGAAAAACATAACTCCTTAATATGGGCTTGATAGCAGTCAGTGTGTCCTTTAATTAAACGTTTGAGTTCCTCGTTGATTGAAATGTTCCATAATATCTGGATTTAGAAAGCTGTAACAAACAGTAATAGCAGGGTGCTGACTAAATAAGCCATACTTATAGTCTTAGCAACATTGTGAGCAGTTAAGCAGAGAGCACAGCTTGTCCAGGTCCCTTCACACATGCACATACATGAATAAAACATTTAAAGCTACAGCTTGTTCAAAACCCCCACAAGACTGAAAAACAGCATAAATATTAAAAGCTAATTGTCTGTGTGTTTGACACAGCCTGCATACACAAATCACAACTTTGCAAATGAGTGGGAGAATTTGTCAAATGTGAAGATGCTCTGGTCAAACAAAACCGAAATTTTACATTTTGGCTTCACATAGCTCTGCATATAATCTTGAAGATACTATCCCAGCATCTAACACGGTGGTGGCAACATCATACCGTGAGAATTAAATCTTTTGTAAGTACTGGGAAACTGGTCAAAGTTAATTAAAAGATAGGTGAAGCTAAATACTGGGAAATCCATGAAGACATGTGTGAGGCTGCAAAATATAGAGACTAGTTGATTAGCAAAGCATCGTTGAAATGCAGATCTCAATTTAGTGAACAATCTGTGGCAAGCTTTTTTAAACTTTACTCCTGCAGAGTGCAGAAATAAACTACTCTAAAAGAGTGTGTTACAATCACTTAACACATTAATAAATTTAGCAGACTCTTGGCTACAACTTTTTCAAAACTTGCTTAAAAACTTCAAAATAGCTCAAACATTGAAATATGTTTATGTGTTACACAGAGACTCAGACATATATCAGGACAATTGAGTTTTGACAGTCTGACAATAACTCGTGGACAGAGATCATCACCTTAAAATAAGTAGTGCCGTATGTAATAGAGCAGGATTCATAGTGGGTAAATTACCGACTGCAGATAGAGGAAACTTGCTTGTATATTTGCATGCATTTAGTTACTAAACAAAGGTGAAAATGATGAAATAAAATTTAAGCAAATGCAAAGTCATGCACACAGACTAAATGAGGCCACACAGGCCATGCCTCATAGCTCACTAAATCAGGGTATTAGTATTCTGAGATCTGACAATTGTCTGTTTCTGTGGTGCTGGGAATTAAATATGCATCAGCTTCAGGCAAGCGCAGAAGGCTCAGCAAAGGGCAATTTCTGCTTGTCCAGACAAATAGAATAGAATTAAATTCAGAGTTTTTTGTTTTTTAAAAAACACAAAAAGTTTTTTGTTGAACAGAATTGATGTGAAAATTTCAGACTAAAGTCTTGTATGAAAATATCAGGATGAGGTTAAAGTAAATGTGTCAGTTCGCAACACGGTTTGCAATTCCTCTGGCCTTTAAATGACTTTGGACATGCATTTAATTTGTTTACTTCAAGGTTTTTGCCCTCCTTACATAACATTTCCCTTGCTCAGCAGCAGCAGCAGCTCGAAGTCCTAATCTTGGGTTTTGTATTTCCAATCCAGTACCACAAGATGTCACTCACTTTATTTAAACAAACACTGGTTTTAAAGAAAATATCGATCTTTACATTTAAGTTTTTGTACCTTATATTTACACTGTATTCTAAAATTTAAAGTCACAACTGTAAGATTTTCATCTGTGAGAATGTGACTACAGAAACTTTTCGTCAAAGTAGTGAAAGAAACAGAAGACTGCTTTTATTAAGTAAATAAGTTTTTTGATTATATATTTGACTATTTTCATAAACAACATGCACAAAATGCTAAAAGACTGCACAGACAATATTACTTTTATAATTTCTACAAATCCTATTGGGACTCTTTTTATTTAGCCTAAGTAACTGAAAAAGAATGGAAAATCTGCATCAATGTGAAGTAAGTCCTACTAAAAATAAGATAGTAAGCGAAGAAGATGTGAAACTGTAGAACAGCAGAAACAATAAAGTGACAAGACCACAACCTAATCTGACAAAAGAAAACAATGGCTGCCTTTACTACCCAATGAAACTGAAGCTCAAAGATTCATCATAATTTCAGATTCCAACAGCACAAAACAAACAAACTGAAACTCCAAAGTGTGTTTTAGTAGAAACCTTTTTAGATGAGAATTAGATTAAATGTTTTGACCTAATGATTAGTTACAAATTAAAATTTTTCTTGGAAATTATTGTCACCTTTGCTTTTTTCTTCTACGCTAAACCTTCCAGGTATGCAGTGGTGCCATCCCCGATGGGACATTATGTATCAATCATGCAATACATTTCTATAATCTACTTGAACTCAATTGTAAGGTTGCTTAAAGTTAACTGAGCCTGACCAGTGGTCATAATCTGTCATACTGTGTAAGAATCACTAAGCAAACCCAGGGGTCGGAACCAAAATTAATGGGAAGGGAAAGAAATGTAAAGTTTTCAAAAATAAAAAATGCCCAATTAGATTTAATTTGATTGAAGTGAGATTTTATTATTTTTAGGACCATTTCCAGCCATATTTTTGTAATTTTATGCTAAAACAAAACTGAAAAATAAACATGCAATTATTTATATATGGGATTCTGAAATAGTTTGGAGGTTGAAAATTGAAGTAGGAGGAGCTAAAAAGGCAACTTGTAAATATGAAATGGAGATACAAATGTCAAAAGAATGAATTGGCATTATTTCTATTAAGTTAGCTACACATTTCTGTAGCTAACCAAAAGTGGAGAGGAAAAGAAACAAAATCCTATATGATAAAACATGCCAGTTATTTGCTGTTACAGTGAAGCCTAATCATGACATCTTTAATGTCTCTAAAGGTCAAACCTTTGTGCAACTAACAGTTTATAATATAAACTACACCGAACTTGGAAGGAATTGTTTAGAAACTAAATAGGCAACAGAAACAAAATGATTTTTCAGTGTTTTAAGTTGGAGTCACAACTGTAAGATTTGTAAGAATTATTTGCCTCATTTTACCCCCCAATTTCCTGTGGGAAATAACTGCGTCAGTCTGCACTAGTTGTGGGCAGTCAGGAGGGAGAGTTGACCCAGTAATCTGTTAGAGTGAGATGGGTTGAAGGCTGGAGTCTGTCAGTGTGTTCGAGGAACAGACCCAACCTAACGTTGCAGTCAAACAAACATGTTTGCATCCAGATTTAGCTCAAAGAAATCAGTTGTACAGAATAAACTTATTACTGATCACAATACAAGTGTATGTTGCCAACAGCCATAAAAAGGAGTGGGATAACATCAATTGTGAGCTGTTGCTTTTTTTTTCTCTTTTTTACAAACATTTTTATGTTATTGTATCTTCAATATTATGAGCATCAAACAACTAGTAAGATTTTCAAAGGTAAAAATGTTCTCATTTTCAGCAACTCATAAAAGAAAGTGGTTTATTTGGGGTTTAGCTTAAATAATTGACGTATGAGAATGAAGAATACCACACGTTTGACTCGTTAGGTTAGTTTGATAAATCCTGTAGTCTTTGGTCCTGCCACAGGCAAAGTTGGTTAGACTGAAATAGTCTTTTCAAAATCTGTGAAGACTGTGAACCAATGTACTGTGTCCATAGCTTTAGGCCCTTAGCTTTGCTTTCTAAAACTACAGGGTGAAAGAAACTGATAAAAAATATCATTAAGAGTATAACTTATCAAGAATTCAATAAGCCTCATGTTCCATGGATAACAAAGACTGCTGAGGGAAATTATCAGCCCTTTTGCAGCACATTAAAAGAAAATTCTTCTCAGTGAGTTTTAGTATTTACTACATATTGTCAAAAACAGCATCTAAAACAGACAGTGACAATTGTTAAAAAAAAACAAAATATCTCCAGATAGCCTGGTCAACTTTAAAACCACAAAGTTGACAGTAAAACATATTGAGCTTTTTTTCTTCTTTACAAACTGCTTGACCATGTGACTAGAACTTAATTTGCTGCCAATGAAGAATGCATAATGTCTTGCAATAATATTGAAGCAATTTGAACATTTTCATATTTTGCCACATTACAGACTCATTATACCAAAATACACCACAGGGTGCCACAGGCAATCATCTCTGCCTGTACAGTATACAATACGTAACTCTGAGTGACTAAAATCAAAGTTTTCTCTGGACTCATTTATAGATTAACATTTTCTATGTTGTATTTACCATAGTCATATATTTTTAGTACATTTTATATTGTCTATGACTATATTTGTATTTAATAATAGTTAACACCTTCGATGGAGTAGCTTGTCAACTAGCTTGTAAGTAGAAAAAGCATATTCTATTCTATACTTTAGTGGATTTATTGGGATTTTATGTATTAAGCTAAGATAAAGTACTCAAGTTAAAGAGCACCTAAGAAGAGCAAGAAGAAAGTCATTGTAAAAAATAAAGTAAAAGAGAAGTAGAAGTCATGTAGTGGATCCAGCAAACATGGGAAACTATGCTCTGGTAAGATGAGACTAAAATTGTTCAATTTATTCTCCCATTTTTCGTCTTCAGACTGGGGCAGACGGTTCCTTTTCAAGTAAGAGCTTCATAGAACGACAATCATTGAAAATGTCCAGTACTTGTTTGAAAATGTGTTACACAAGTCTGATAAATCTCTCTCTAAAAAAACTTCTCCTTATTAGCAGTTAAACCAGAAGATTACCAAACAGACTGTTTATAAATACGAAACATGGCACATGAACATTTTTGAGGGGAAAGGGATTGGAGGGGCTTGCAAGCTATAACTTGATAGCATCTAAATCTTTTTTTTTTGTTCATGTCCTAGTCTTTTGTACTTCAAGATGTGGGTAGTATATATATATATATATATATATATATATATATATATATAAAGAAAAAAAAACC
>CAEFZX010012621.1:0-17734 GCA_903066825.1 Alfaro cultratus | reverse complement strand
GATGGCTCATTAGAAGGCCTAAGAAGAACACTGACATGCTGAAAAGGCTGTTGGTACCACCAGGGAGAGAACTAAAATGTGCAGGATGCCGGCCCTCGAGGACCGACTTTGGGCACCCCTGTTCTAGCATTTAAATCAGTTGGATCAAATAAATGTACATGCAACAATCCAATCAGAGTGACTGGAATTAAAAGATTTTACACCTGATCAACAATTATTAGTGATTAGGCAAATCCCACCTTGTTTCCTGATCAGTGAACATAGCACGCATTAGCATGAACAGGTTGTAGCTAACAGGTAAAACTCCAAAGCTGCAATGGAAACATTTTTTTTATTGACTCATGAGTCACATGATCAACAACCGGATGTTACTACTGGAGAAAACGACGAAGAAGACGACAACAGGAAGTAGCTGGAACTCACCTGTTCACAAAAATATTTTATCACAGACAGCCACATTTTCGATTTAACCAGAAGCTTGGGAATTTACAAAATCATACATCAGGGTATCAAATTTCGACTTTCTCCATCTTCCATAAACAGACATTTTTCTCTAACTTCACCAGACAGTGTCCAGTAACAGCAGGGTGTCAATGTTTCTTTAGCTAACAACAGTGGGAGGATTCAAAATGGATAGCGGGTCAAACAAACCTCTGTTCTCCCGTGGAGCATTTTCAGGTTTAGGTATCGCTGTGATCCGTCGGGTCTGAAAATGTAACAAAAGTCAAACGTTCGTTAAAAAAGAAGCACACAAGCTGAACAAAAAACACCCATGAAGTCGTACGCATCTGTCAAGTTTAAACTTTGAGAAAATAAATCTTTTCTTAGTTTAAAATAATGAATCTATGTCATAAATCGTATTAAATAGTTGCAGTGGCAGGATTTTTCGAAATTCCACACATTAACCTAAAAACAGGACATTTCTACTTGATAACAGTCTGTTGTTAAGTGAAGAGCAGACCTTGGGGACTTTGCTGGCTTTATTGATGCTAGATGGAGGAAGAGGAGCCTCAGGACTCTGAGGTATTTCTTCATCAGGAACGACATCCGGGTTCAAAGTGAAGATGCTCTCCAGGTCGATCTGAGGAACACAAGCAAATAGAAATAATTTTGGGAATTCTAACTGACCTAAAACAAGAAAAGTTTATTCTGATTTAACTTCAGACAGTGAGAGAAAAAAAGTGTTTGTGTGAAAATATCTGGTCTCAACTTTAAATAATGTTTTCCAATCTTAGGCTTTTAATCAAATGTTATATTACACTCTACTACAAAACCGCGCAGTTTGTATATAAAGCACGTTCAAGGATTTTTATATAGAAATTGCATTCCGAACCTTGAAAACAGGAAACTGAAATTAACGCATTTTCAGGGATTTTAAGCACCCTGAATGCAGCGCGTTTCAGATCATGATGAATTCAACTTATTAGCATAAAACACAACTCAGAGCAGCGCCAGGTGTACCTCCTTCCCCTTGGTGTCCCCGTTCTCGATCCACTCCACCGTCACGCTCTCGTTGTCTTCATGTAAGGACGTGACCATGGCCTGGTGTATTCGCCCTGCGGTGGGGATGCAGACAGGTAAATTCTGATGCATGACTGCAGATGCTGCTGGATCCTTAAAGTCAAATCCAAACTAAAACCTGCCATGTTTAGTTTTTTACAATCTTTTCTTTTTGTTGTTTTTGTTTAACAAAAATAAGCTAAATCAAAGTGTTTCATGTTGTAATTTTATTTAAAACCCATCATGAAGCCAATGGGTGTGGCTGATGTGACTTTTCCCTGTCAGTCAATTAATTTATTGTTCAAGCTAATCAGCTGCTTTAAGCTAAAATCATTATAGGGAGACAATAGTGAGGCCAAACCCAGCAGGGATCAGCTGTTTCTGTTTTCTTTTTTTTTTTCTTTTAATGAGGTATAGTGAAGTCAGAGGGGAGAGGCCCGTGCAGCCATCCGTCAGCCCAGCATTCAAAGGCCACAGCTGGATGCTGCAGTGCAGGGAGGTGGATGAATACACCCCGTCCCACTCCGGAGGCTCTAATGCCGAGACGCAGAGCCAACGGGGCAGGTAGTTCATCCCGTTCACAGCCGGACAGCAGCGCAGGTGGACGGACCCGCCCGCCCGCCGGTCGGTCGGTCGGTCTGCTGCCTCGCAGGCCTACCGGCTTCAGACTGCATGACTAACATGCGACAGTCCGGGGCGGAGGAGCGGAGCGGCCGTGTGTTTACAGGCTTTTCCGCGTCACACCGCGCTGCTTTTTAACGCTACGACCCGGAGGAAGTGTTCGTGTGACCAGCTTGCATTAGCTAGCAATGGAGCCGTCGGTGCTGCTCGCGCTCCTCTCCTCCGGACCAGCCGGATGGAGCGGCGTGCGCGCGCGCTGCTGGGCCGGCCACGTACCGTCGCTTCGCTTTATTTCCACGTAAATGCCCACGAATATCTTCCCGAAAATACCGGCCATTTCTTCCCCCGTGTCGTCTTCGCCTTGTCGCCCAGTCCACTTTGTGCAGTGCTGCGGAGACTGGGAGGTCACTGGCGGCCAGTCAAAGGAGAGGAGAGAGGAGAGGAGAGGAGCTGCTGCGCATGCGCGCATCTCTCGCCAAACCTCTAGCATCCTCTGTTAGTCCTCACCTGCTTACAGAGGATTTCATTTTAAACTACTTAAAATTACTGCTTAATTTTTTTTTGTTCTGGCATAAAACCACAACAAAAATTTTACTCAAGTAAGAGTACTTCAGCATAGTTTTATTTGAGTAAGATTAAAAAGTAGCCGTCCAAGAAAATGCTCAAGTAAGAATAAATAAGTATTTGATAAAGAGGCTACCCAATATCAATCAATCAATCAATATTAAGAAATTATATAATCAGATGAAAGAAATATGAAACGTTTTTGGTATTTTACAGACCAAAATGAAAACAATCCATATAAATAACATAATTACAAAATAACAAAATAAAATATGACAAAAGAAACTTTTCCAAATCCATTTCTTTCAATATAGAACGTCTGAAACTAACAGAAACTGCAGTTCTGTGTGCGCTGAACTTTCGGGTTAAAGCATTACTGATTCATTCAGTGATGTTAGTCACAATGAGTATTCAGAAACTGAACTCATGTAGCAACACTTCATATTAAAATTACTCAAGTAAAAGCAAAAAGTAAAGCAAAAAACAAAAAAAACCCTAAAAGGATCTTTTTTACCCAAAAAGCTTCTCAAGTAACTATAACTAGTTACTACCAGACTAATCATAAAACATAAAATAGACACTTAACCATGTGAATTCCTAAGACTTGAGATTATAACATTGAAACTACGATGAATGTTTTCCAAAGTTCAACCAAACTGAGCAAACACCTGAACTAATACTTCACTTAAACACTGTTTTATTCCATTTTAGCCTGCTGCGGTGAGCCAGTGCACACATCAAATGTTGTGTTTCAGTTTAATTGTTATATTTTCAATTCTACATTGTTTTTATTGTACAGCACACTTACAGTATGATGAGAGAGGAAAAATATGTGATTACTTGAACTTAAGCACAAGATGGCAGCAGAAGCCTTCAGGAGGAAAAGCACCGTTTTCCTCTACATGTTCAATAAATGTGTACTCATAATACAATAAGGCTCTGTTATGTATCGTTATTGTTAGTATTTAGCTTTGATTATTTTTTATGATGTATCCCAGCAATCCTTCTGCTCAAAGTTTGATTATAATTTTCAGAAAGAGCAGGAGTTTTTAAAGAGACGGAGGCCCAGTTTCAAGGCAATAAATTACAAAGTCAATGTTCTTTTAAGTCATATTTGAAGTACGTAGCAATTTTATAACAACTTGAAGGTAACATGGTTACTTGATTGTGCTATAAAATGCCTCTATGTGCCTAGAAAAAAAATGATACACAGAAACCACACAACCTTTAACCCCAAACTTAAAGGCATCACATGGACGTGATGTTCTGTGTTCATTAACTCTCCAGAAAGCAAAAGCAAACAAATAAAAGTACAGATGGTTAAATCCCGGATAGTGGCGGCCGACGCCGATGGATGCCGCTGTCATTGGGAGTAAGACAGACAGATGCTTGGCTAAGCTTCTGTCGCTGCATCTACAGAGAAGTTAAACCTTCCTGTCCAACCTGGGGGACGGTGTCCTCACATCCTGCCCATTTAATAAGACAGCAGACTCCTTTGATTTAACGGCTTTATTGTCACATTATAGTATCACAGAAAATGTGCTGTGGTAGAAAGCGCTGATGAAACCCAGACTGTAAACGCATGCAGGCGTATTCCTGTGAATACTTTGCATTATTTTACATACCAATCCCCCGTCTTGTGCAGCAACAGCAAGCAATAGGTCTGTTTTACAATCATGGATAATTCATGATGAGCACAGACAGTGCACATGAAAAGCCTCTGCAGGCAGCATGGAGCTGGGATGTGAAATTTCCCTCCTCTTCTTCTCGACGTCACCTTTGTCAAGGCCACGATTCTGGTGTTTCATTTGCTGTGAATGCTCAAAGTGAGGACATGCAGACACTTGTGAAGATGGTATACACCACATGTTACAATTCATCCCGCTCTAGTTTCACTCAAACAGGTACTAGACATGCAGGAGAAGAATAACAAGGGTAATGCGTGACATGCACAACCAAAACGTTTCAGCAATCCACTTAGATTATTCAAACTTTATAAATGGCCACCAAACATTGTGGGTGTATCTGCATAGAAACAAAACAGACACAGATTTAACTCAAGTGTGGCACATTTCAGCAACAAGGCAATTCAAAGTGCTCTACTTCCTAAAAATGTTATAAAGTTATGAAACAGGAAATAAGCATTACATTTTGTCTAATGCCGTCATCAAAAATCATCTAGTACATGATGATACCAGATAATCTTTAGAAAGACCAACCAAATATGTTGGTCTTTAGCTGCGTTTCCATTACAAGTGTGAGCAAAACTTGCCGATTTTCCACTAATGTCAAAAAAAACTCTGACAATTTCACAATTGTGGTGTTTCCATTAAATATGAAACACAATTAAAATCATGTGAATATGTTTGTTAACCAAATAGTTCGGATTTATTACAAGTGAACCCAAATCTAATTTTGAAGAAATGCTAAATTTATTGCAAAGTCAAGGTAACGCGGGGAAAAAAATACTTATGTCCACTAGAAGGCTCTGTACAACGGTATAGTAGGGCCATTGTTTTCTGTAAATTTCTGAAAATTTACAGGAAAAAAACTCTGAAATTTAGAGATTAACATCAGAAATGTTCTAGAGAAACGTGGAAACTTTTGAGTTTCAAAAATTGAACATTTGCAAGAAAAAACATGAACCTTTTCGACAGAAAAATTCAGAAAATGTACCAGTTTTGTAGATTACCAGAGATTAATCTAAAAAATGTCTGAGTTTTTTCTGTAAATTTTCAGAAATTTCTCAGACTAATCTCAGAGATTTTCTAGAAAAACCTCGAAAAAGTTCTGAGGTCATTAAGTCGAAAATTTTTGAATTTCAAAAATGTTCTTAGTTTTTTCCTCTCGTAACTGCTCCGACTTTTGGAGCACAGAAATTTCCAAGGTCTTTTTTTTTTTTTAGAGAATTTCTGAATCTTTTAGCAGAAATGTACTCCTTTTTTTTTCTCCTATCTACAACAATCCTAACACACTGATGTAGACTCTGTACAATCCGACTTATCAGGGAAAAGCAAAACAGATTAAAAATTGTCCAAGACCAGACAAACATCAAGAAGAAGTTACCTTATATAGGCCGACAGAAATGTTTGTACACACGGACAGGAAGTAATTTCCTTTTTTTTTTCTTGCACCTCCATCTGCATCTTCATAAGGCAGAACTTAAAGAAAATACATATTTTTTCAGAAAAAATCCAAACATCCTCTAAAATACTGTTTCATATCAGTACGTTGTTAACTATAAGATGAAATCCCAGGTTTGGGCTGCCTGTGACAGTCCACCCACAGGTAATTAAAACCGACGGTCCAACGTTGCAGGGTAACCGGGCCAGGGCGGTCAGAACACTTCTCATTGGGGGCAAAAGGAGGGGTGCAGGGGGCAATCAAATTACCGTCCATTTTACTGATTTCATTTTCATGGCGGAGGCCTCGTGACAGAGGAGCGGCTTCAGTGGGTAATGGCTTCTGGCAAAAATGGACCCTTAGTCCTGTTCAATGAAGCTGCAACGTCCCTCCAGGGAATCGCTGGCAGTTAGAGCCGGACGGCTTCTCATGTCCTCAAGTCATTTTGTGAAAAAAAACAAAAAAAAAACAAACTTCCTATTAACCTCAACCACTGTTCACTTAAGCATAACAATATATTCCTGCTTGTCTTCTCCATACGACGAAATAAACGTGTGGAGGTTGGGATGCAGTTTTTGGGGTAGAAGTGGAGAAAGCGACTTGTACTGGGGAAGACTCTTTACTGTGAAGGGCGCCGTGCTGCGCTCTGTCTCTGCTCCTCGTCTTGGAGGTTTTTTTTCCTCCGTCTCCCCGTTCGCTCATTAGGTTTTCAAGGGCTCACTCCAGACTCCTGAATCCCATCTTTTGACCCAGGAGAGACGAACTGCAGGGGAATGGGAATGAAGCAGAGATACTCGTGTATTTTTTGCCACGGCTATAAAACTTTACACAGCTCTGTTTTTCTTAGTGTTTTTCTTCTTTTGGTTAAACAAGACCAATATGAATATTTCTGGACATTTTGAGACTATTCATGTCAATTATAACCTCACAACTCCACTTCAAAATTACATGAAGTCTTTTAGGCTTTTGCATATACCAGGGAACACAGTGAAGACACAAGTACAGCAAAAAATATATTATCAATAACTGAACATCTCTCCACATTGATTAAAAAAAAGGGCAAAGAGGAAACAGCTGCATTAAAGAGGCAGTATTATTTACTTTACAGCCATATGAACCGTTACCTTCAGTTGTTATAAAAATGCTAAATATACTTTATATGAAATATGACTTAAAAGAAAATTTACTTCCTAATTTAACGCCTTGAAATTGGGCCTCCGTCTCTTTAAGAAGCTCCTGCTCTTTCTGAAGTGGAAGTCATCACAACGTGCCCATTAAACTTTCACTGAGAAGTAAACTTTCACTGAGAAGTAGCTCCTATAGTTAGCTCAGCAGATGCACAGTTCCACCAGGTGTTTGCTAATTGCTGCTGGCTAGTCTGAAGGAGCAAAAGCTTAGAAACTGCAGCTCTGAGGAGGAGCTGCGTCTTTGGAGGCGGGGCTAGGTCCACCCAGGAGTTTTGCACAGCTGAATGGTTGCCATGGGAGACTAAAAGTTTTCTCAAACAAGCATGAAGTATTATGTAATGTTACATAATACTGCCCCTTTAACAAAAGGTCTTATGAAGATGAACTTTATCTGGCAGCACAACACCAACCCATGATGTTTGTTGATGATCCTCATCAACAAAAGTATGATGTCACCAGAAGAAAAGTCATTTTGGAAAGATTCATAGCCCAGATCTGAATACAGTAAAAATGGGAGAGAGGATCAGAGGGGGAGATACTGATGTAGTCTGACAGATCTGGAATGTTTCTGCAAAGAAAAGTGAGAAATAAAACGGTGTTACATATAATTTTAATGAGGGTGTGTATACTTTTTTTTTTTTAATATACCTACTGTACATAAACTAGACCTGCTCTTAAATACATTCTTATGAATTGAACTAATTACGGTCATGTTTTACTTCTTCTTTGGACTGATTCTGCTTTTCCGCGTCTACACAGGCCAGCCTTTAGTTCAGATTACGTCAAACAAAATGACAAAGAGCAGATCAGAAAAATAATCTTTAAAACATGCTGATCGCGTGTTTGCAGTAGTAGTCTTTAAATCACTGACCTGGTTTACTGTAATATCCATCAAAGCTCTAACAAGGACACTGTAATGAGACTAAATGTAGCCATATGTACAGCACTGCTGGGTAACATGATCATCAATTCAAATCCAAAACCAGGCTGTTTTTAACAGAAATAATACTCACACTATGAATGCAAATTTTGGAAAGTATTAAATGGTTTTCAGTTAACATAATTCACTTTAATTCAAGCATATGTATTTCCTAATCATAATGATCGTTAACACAGGCAGACTTGGTTCAGCCTGGATTTGAATTCAGTTCCACAATACAGTAATATTTTTGGACATTTGCTGCAGGTTTTTTGGGATATTTCTTTCCCCGCTTTACTCAAATATGACATTTTTACCCTTTATTCTTTAGCACAAACTCTTTCAGACTGAATGGAGATCATATATGAAGTTCAGCTCTGCTGTTATGAGGCTTCTGCAGGAAACTGACCACTTGACAATGATGAACTACTTTGTGTTGGTCTATCACAGAAAACTCCAATTACATACAAGTTTGTAGCTGTGATGTGAGAAACTTTGAAAAAAAAAAAAATCTAAGAAGTGATAGATATTGATCTTTTTCCAAAGAACTATAACCCAGCTTTAAATTGTTACCCTACACGGCTGGATCTTGAGCATAAAACGCTGAGGTACGGCTGACGCTTCTCCTCCCACTAAACCGGTTTGTGTCGTTTTTCCATCTCGTGAGCCGAGTTGGAACCGTGTCGCACGCCAAGTTCGATACTCCCGGCAACTCTCGTCCTCAGAGACCAGAGACGGCGTAAATCGAGAGGACCGTTTTGTCTCTGGCAGACATGAAGCCTTGTCATTTTTACCTCTGCGACTTGTCAACACGTTCAGAATTGGTGCGGTTTGGGATGGCGTTCGCTCGGCTTTTAACACGACTCCATCGATTCCCCTCTGCCAACTCGCCTGGTAGCTGCAGCCGGCATGCCCTCCTTGTGGCACCGCTTGTCACTTATCCCCGGTACTCCGGGCCGGTCGTCACTGAGACGCGATAAAGCCATTTTCTAGCCTATCCAAAAGCTGTCAAACGTCTCCGCAGAGTGGGCAACAATTAATTTTCTCCTGTGACAACTCTTCAGGTGTTGTCTGAAATTAGATTGAATGTCTTTGTCAGCTTTTATATGAAACTGTGCTCACAATCCATTTGATTCTGCCCAGTGGGGCCCCGAGCTGTCGGCCGCTGAGTTGATGGGATGCTGTGGATATTGACGCTGCGTCAGATGACAGCTACCAGATGACAAGGACTGATTGTGCTGGACTGTTGCAGGAGGAAGTGCAATGCATCACTATATGAGTGTTTAAAACTAAAGTAAATGTTTGTTTGGTTGTAGCGCCAGGAAGAGTCCAAGCTGGAGGAGTCCAAACTTTTTCATATGAGGTCCAAATTCTACAAGTTCACAATTTTCCCATGACTATTAGAAAAAGTTGAATTGTTACTTCTTTTTTTTTTTTTACCAGTGCAATGATGAACTAAACATGCAATATTTAATAAAAACAATGTAAAGCTGCAGTATGCAACAGTAAAAACATATAAAACATATTTATAAATATGTTTTTTACATGTTGTTACAGATTGATGATGTGTAAAAAAAATATATATATCAAAGAATTGTTCAAAATCCATAGGAGGGCCACCGAGTGGACGGGTAATGCCACATGCAGCTTACTTGCAAATGGAAGCAGCAAAGATGCACAACTTGATTAAGTTGTTTTAAATCGATTTAGAGTTCCCAACTCTAGGAATGGCAATTTCTTTTTTCTTTTTATAGAATAGATTTCTTTCTGAACCTTTTATTTTCTCTCTCCTCTGTAGGTTTCACATTTGGGCCTTAATCTCCCTTTCACTGCCTCTGTAGTTTCCATTATTTTCCCTTTGGCAAGTTCTGTTTGTGTAACAATGTCTGACTGCAGAAAACCTGCATTTCATTACCTAGAAATCCCCACGACAATAATCAGCTGCTAAATCCATCCTCATGATTAAACATAAGTGTAATTTAGGTGAACTGCTATTATTATTATTATTATTATTATTATTATTATTATTATTATTATTATTATTATTATTATTATGACTATTTTCACAAAAGAGTCCTTTACTTTCTCACTGTGCCAAGAGAAGAAACTGTGCTCAATCCAGCCTGCGCCCTCTGAGCTCTTCGCCACGACAAAGCTGCTGGAGAGAAAACGTTTTTCATCATGAAATATGCATGGTGTATTCAGCAGAAAACATGTCATCGCCGTCCCACTCTGAATTGCTTCCTATGATCCATCTTTTATGAAAAATGGATGCGTTGCTCTGCCTGTGAATCTCCCTGCAGCCAGCCAAACTTCTGTTTGATTAGGCAGAAATCAAAGCGAGGAGTCTCCTCGAGGACTGCTTCGTCTTCATTGAGATGCACTTTGTTTCCCACATCGAGCGTGATGTTAAATATAAAGTGGAGAGCGGAGGGTTTGTTCTCAGGCATGAGCAGCTTTTTCTGTCTTTGTCAGTCTGAGGGTAACGAAAGAAAAACGTGGTGCTAAAGACTCTCCGCCGCTGAAGCCATTCAATCTAACATGATGCTTAAAAATATATCCGTTAATAATGACACTGCATGCTTTAGCCAAACAAATATTTCTTGATTTGTGAATGAAAATATATTTTTTTTCTCTTTAGAGAACTAAAAATGATTCAGCTCCTCTGGAATAACGATCATACAAACTATTATTATTCTTGTTAACACTCAAGATTAGGTTTCAGCTGAATGCATTTGACTGCAGTTGCATTGTTTAACCTTCAAGTGGTGCTGCGTGCTACAGAGTGTGTGTGTGTGTGTGTGTGTGTGTGTGTGTTTTTCTACATCTTTTACTACAGTGATCAGTGCACCCTGCCTCCAAAACGGAAGAGCATGTCGAGACATTCCACTAGACAGAATGAGGCTCTCCTGTTTTTCTATTTGTGCTGATCTTAAACACACACACACACACACACACACACACACACACACACACTGCAAATTTACAGAGGGAGGAGTGGAGAACCAATTTTTCAGAACTCCACAGAGCATCAAAGTTGGGCCATCAGCACACAGATCCAGGATCTATATCCTGGCACAGCTTTACAGTCGACCCCGACAGGTGGTGGTTCATTTTTCATGGTTTCACCTATTTGCTGATTTTTCTGTGGAATGTGGCTCTAATTTACACAGAGCTTCATTTTTTTTTCAAAATGTCATGTTATAGCCTGACCATTGCCTTCCTGTGCTATTCTGCTCGATTAAAATCTCACTTCACAGACAGTTTGGGCTTTCTCCCATTCACCTGGATTCCCTCTGGTAGAGTTTCAACCAGGCCAATCAGTGAACAGAAGAAATTGTGAACCCCGATGCTGATTTTCTGCGCCGTTTTAGAATTATAGTTCAGCTGAAGTTTTAGCAATAGCAGCCCAGGAAGTTGGTGTTGGCCATCCTGGTAAATATTTCATTAACATCAACAGCCACCTCGTTCAGTTTAGCACTTTTCTCTTGGCCGCGGTGGATGGTGGTTTACAGCACAGCCAATTTTCAGTAAGCTTCGAAGCAAAGAATTGACGCATTACAGATGTCTGGCCAAAAGTTAGCGACTTGGTAAAATTCAAGACGTCAACACAGTCCACGCCTCCAGGAAGCAATTGTCTCTCATTAGCCAAGAGACCAAAGTAAAACGCAGAACAAGGGGCTGATACCAGGATACAAAGGAGCCCACTGTCTGTGAGACCCAACTAGGTTTGCTACTTCCACAGACAAATTAGCTCGACTTGAACAAGTAGAAGCCATGGCAATACTGGTAAAAACAACTTGCAGACAATACTCCCATCCCTCACTTCCAGTGTCCGTCAACTTGAGTAGGTGACTTAGTTCCACCTAACAGGTGTTTTTAGAGAGGGTCTAAACTAGTTGAGGATTTCAGCCAGGTGTGAGTGGCTGTGGTTGTTAACCCCAGCAAATACCAAGGGTCCAAACCTTCAAGCTTTGATGGACCGAAGATGACTGAAAGCCTTTAATAGAAGAGCAGGTCTGTGTGCTCTGATAAAAATCATATTATTTCCCCATGTGAATACTGCAGGCAGAAGGTGGACGAGGGTGGATTTGGTAAGTAAAGGCATAAGGTAGAAACTTTTCTTTCTGAATTGACCACAGGGATTTGCAGTATCACAACCAGAAGGACAGACACAGAAAAGCAACGTGGTTAAGGCAAATACCTACATAACGCCAGGTTGCACAACTGAACTGTGATCAACCTTATTACCACATTATCCTACAGGATCGCTCAGTTATTTTATCGTGCTGTGACCTTTTGCCAAGCTTTGCAGTATTGAGTCATTGGATCAAAAGTTCTTCACACCCTTCATATCCAGTGACATTTCGTAGGTTCACAGGTTGCATATGTGGCCCTTTGGAGAAAGCAATCGACAGCTTCAGCATTTCTCTGTGGACCCACACTGACATACAGTACAGTGTGTGTGTGAGTGTGTGTGTGTTTGGAGCACAAGGCAAAATGTCTCCCCTGCACAGCCCAAGGGAGAGCTGTGTACACAACTCTGCAAATTCACACAAGGTGAAAAGGTCACCGAGATGCTGCTTACTCATCTACTCTGCTCATGTTGGGACTGGGGAGGCAGGAGGTAGACGGAGGGAGGGAGGCAGCGTGCCTTCTTCGCACCTGAACCCCCAGATGTCATGGATGGGGCAGTGCATCATTGCTATGGAAACCTGCTTCCAGCTATATTTGATTTGGTCTTTGATCGGTAGAAAGGCTCCTCAGATTGCTGGCTTTCTCCTCTTCATTTGACGGGTTTCTTGGAGTTGGAAGGCGCCAGTAGCAGATTGCGATTGACTCTTGGAGCTGCAAAGGTTTATTTTTGACTCCGGGTGATAATTGAGCTGGGAAACTGTGGGCTCCATCTTTATGCTGTTTTCCTTTTTCCATATTGAGTGCATCTTCTATGGTGGGGTGTAGCAGTATAGAGACTGCTCTGCAAACCTTCATAAGAGGAATCTGCATTTAAACCATGTCAACTGCCTTCTTTTGATGCAGAGGAACAGTCATTCAGCTTCCTACATCCCAGAACTAGTTCCTTAAGTCATTAACTAAATTTCATGACCATAGGTATGTTTGAAAATTAGACATACCGGAGTAGGATAGTCTATCAGCACTCATGAACAAGACGCCAAGACACCGAATCAGAAGAGGCAATACACCTTTTTCCACGAACCATGGCTTCAGACGTAAAGAAGTTGACTCTCACTCTGACTGGCTGCGATTAGACTGCAGATGCCAACAGAACCACATTGACTGTAAAAGGCAAAGATGTCGCCCTACTCTTCCCAAACCTGACACTCTCCCCTCCAGGCTCTAGACCTTATTATCCTGTTCATGAACACCACAAACACAACCAGAGACCAGAAGCAGCTCTGGTAGAGACCAACCCATAACTTTGTACAAAGAATGACGGCACAGCTCTTGCTCTGGTTGGATACGAACCAGTCAGCATTAAAACACAACCCTTGGCCCCTCTAGTCAGCCATTTCCAGCAATCTAAGCTACCGACAACAACTTAGATTGCAACCAGAGTTGAGTTTTTCATCAACTCTGGTATGATGAAAAACTAGAATTACTCTAGCTAATACTGCTGCCCGTTGTGTCTAGACGCCCATTACCTACTCGCTACTAAAACAGTAGAATCAATACCATCTCAGCGAGTCATAATGGCCCAATTACTCCTGGTAGGTTTGTCAATGTCACGTCTCAAAGGACACCTACAAAAGACCACAGCAGCCAAAGTGTTGTACATCTGTAAGCGGCACAACCATGTGGCTGGGTTCAGATTTCTAGGCTACAGCTCTCTGACATTTGAGACAGAAAGGTAACTAAGTCTTGCGTGTGCGTGTGCGTGTGTGTGTGTGTGTGTGTGCGTGTGTGTGCGTGGTCAGGTTTGTGTTTAAGTTGTGCCACTGAGTATGAAAATGAAGCATTATACATTAGACATTAAATGAGCATTTCCCAAAAACGATCAAATACAGCAATTAAAGTTTTTCAGGGTAATACACATTTTAAAAACGTTATTGAAAGGACTGGGAACTGCAGGAAGATACTGATGGAATGCTTTTAAAACTATCTTTATAAAACAGCATCATAACACACTACTGGAAACCGACCCATACCTACTTCCTACTGGTTGCCGTCTCCTGCTGCTCTCTGTAACCAGCTGTTGCTCTTGCTTTCAAGTCTGCCCACCCTTCCAACCTTTGCCAATAATGATCATTAGACCTAGTCCATCTGTTTCATCATTTTAATTACCCCAAGTCTTCTACCACCCCTAATGCAACCCCTTTTTAAACCGGACAAGACCTTCTGCCTCCATCAGGATCCATCATATTAATGACCTTTTCCTTCAGGAGGAAACCGTCAAGCCGCTTTCCCACCAACTCTCTTTCATGTGGTCCGAAGAGACAAGAAGCTGGCGTTTACGCTTTGAGTCACAGAAAGCAGTCGTATTCTTCGCTTTGAAGGGAATCCAAAATGTCACAAGCTGGAGGGATTGCTGTCCATAAAGCTTTCATAAATGTCACAGCAAGCGAAGCAGCCAATAGCAATTAGGTGTTTCTGGAAAAGGCCAATTCTTTACAACAGAGATCCTGGTTAATGACGCACGGCGGAAAAGAAACTGTTGAGCTGATCTCCGTGCCTAACATTTGATCAACTTCCTGTCGCTGTTTTAGGACATTTTTTTATTCTTCCCTTCTTAAGAAAAGTAAATAAATGTAATACATTCACTTGATTAGCATTTACTGATTTAGAAAGTGAAGGTTTTATTGAGTATGAAATATGGATTGTCATTTTCACGGAATGGAAAATGAACACTCTGAATCTAGATCAGAGGTCTTCAAATCCAGACCTCAAAGGCCGGTGTCCTGCAACGTTTAGATATACTCCTGGTCCAAAGCGCCTGAATTAAATGACTTAATCACCTCATCAGTATGCAGTGACATTCTCCAGAGTCCTGCTAATGACCTGATGGTTTGACTCTGGTGTGTAGAAGCAGAGACACATCTAAAGGTTGCAGGTCACCGATCTTCAAGAGGTGGATCTGAAGGGTCCTAATCTAGGTACAGGGTGATGGACGAGATACCCAAAAACCAAAGTTTGATCAACTGTAGTGTTGCAAAATTAGATTGGAAAAGAAAATTATGGCTTTGTATAATAAAGGGAATGCTTACTTTGTAAAGAAATACAGTGCAATGAATTAGTATTCTTTTCCACAACTTATCACAATGCAACCACAAACATCTGTGTAATAAAACAAAACAGTGAGAACTACCTATGTTATTGTGAATGATAAATAATAAATGTTTTTTTCAAATTTTCTGTTTTCAATACTCTAAATTGGATTGAGGTCTGGACTTTGACTGGACCGCTCGAACACATGAATTTGCTACGAGCTAAACCGTTCTGTCTGAATGTTGGGAGCCAGTTTAGAGACATTTTGACACCTGGTAACATGTTTTTCTCGCCCATTCATTACGATCAGCTTCCTGTCTCCTTCTAAAAGACAACGTGCCCACAGCATGATGAGGCCACCGCCGTTTATCACCTTGGATTGTGGCTTTGGATTAATTACGTCCAGAGCACCTTGTTTTGTACTGCATCGTTTGCTTTCTTTCCAACAAGACTAAAAGTTCTCCCATACTAAAAAGAAATCTTTCTGTGGGTAATTTTTCCAAAAATGCAGCTTAATTGATTATTAACTGATAACAGCCCAAAATATGTCTGGGGTTTTTTCAACTGTTGTAGGGTAAATTTGATGTGCTGAATCAAAAAAATCAGGTCAACTTTCTGAACTATGGATGCAACATGAGTGTCAAAATGCAGGACTTGTTCTCACATCTGGATAATCTGCGATCAGTGAGTGATGAGCAGGAGGAGAGACTCCATCAGGACAGAAAAGAGACGGAGAATTTAACACAATGAAGACGTAACGTTCAATTCACATGTACTTACCCTTATCAGTGTTTATTCAATTTACAGAAATCCAAGTTTGTAACATTTAATTATTGAACTGTTAGAAAACATTCTTTTTCTCCTATAACCTTTTATGGATGAGAAATATTAATGGAAATTAACTGATAGAGTCACAAAAATGTCATCAATTTAGTCAGATCGTATTTCTCCAAATCAAAGTAGAATAAAAACCTGACTTGATTGAGAAAAACGGATGTTGTTTTTAGATTCAGCGGTGCTAAACAGTCCTAGATCAGTTGAAAAAAGATAGACAACTTCCCAAAAATATTTTTTGTAACACAGTGTCATTGGCCAAATGGCCAAGAACACTTGGATACCAAGGTGCATCCAAGAACAGCCAAGCCCTTAAGAGTAAAGATGGATTCACCAACAGTATGAATAAGTCGAAACAGTTTAGCTCTCGCAAATATGTTTCTATACACAACTGAATTGATTTTCTTTTTTTTATGTAGTCATCAATTTAGACAAATACCTGACAACAGTCCTGTACGTTAGCTCAGGTTAGAAAGAGAAGATGGAAAACAAACAATATTGAATTTAACAAGATGAGATGCTAGGTTAGCTGGTTCAGCTCCAGGCTGGACTTAAGGCCTCGCTGGGATCAAATGTGCTGCCTCAGGCTGCCTGTCGGCTGCTTGCAAACTTATGAAAATGCACCTCACATGGTCATGCGGTCCAGTTGTGAGCTACAAGCCCGGCTCCACCAAGATGGCGCCGAAAACAATGGAAGAGGTATTTCCAGCCTGTCTGATTCAACCTGGAAAACTCTGATCCAGTGTGAGTTTTCTTGTCAGCCTCATATCAGGTTCTGGTTTAGCCGCTTTCCTCACTCACATAGTTAACTGAGACATTTCCCTGATATTAATGACCAGGTTGTTCATTAAAACTCTAATTAATACCTGCAGAGCTTAAGCACAGTAGCTACGTCTCCTACATCATCCCTGTCTCTGGATTAATGACTCCCATTTTTTTTTGTACCTGCTTAAAAAAAAATCCAACAAATACTGATTTCATTAAATATATATTTATATATTTTAATCAAACCCAAAGAAGCAAGAGACTTGTATTATGAAAACTGCTTCACTTGATTGCGTCTAACCTTCCTGGAATATTTTTCTTATACCACCGCATGTAGCAGTGTAATGTATTCCCCTGTGAAATTTACGATTTAAAAAATAATTTAGGGAGTTAATATATTAAAGTTCATTTATATGCCTTTGTTAACAATAGGATTTCACTTTGGGGCATCTATTACCTTTATAATTGCATTATAGGGTAAGGGATGGATAATTAATGTGCTTTAACAAGGCTCAGTCTGTTATCTCAATGTTAGGGAGTTGATGTTTCACCAGGTAATTAACTGTTAGGAGAATTAAGGGAGCCGTATCAGCGAGGTGTTTAAAATTACAGCCAGAGGAGTCGCGGACCTTTCAGATGTTAAAAGGAAACTATTTTTTTGGGGGGGTTGTAACTTGATAGCCGTGACGGCGTAGCAGAGCAATCATAGACACAAACACTGCACACGCATTGGTAACACCAGTCACACAAAAAGAGGGATTTGTGTCACTAAGCTTAATCAGATTTTCAAAGTTACTTATTGATATTTTTTAACAGCGGAGAAAATGGTAAAAATGGCAATGCCAACAATACTGATGGATTTTGAGGGGGTTTTTTTAAGTTTTTTTTTTTTTTTTTTTTTTTTTAAAAAATAAAAAAATAGAAAGATTAAAAAAAATAAAAAAAAAAAATAAAAAATATAAAAAAATATTAACACCACCACACATAAATTAAACAA
>CAEFZX010012618.1:0-11972 GCA_903066825.1 Alfaro cultratus | reverse complement strand
ATGTAACGTTAGCAAACCGTACAATTATTCAGCCTGTTGTTGCCTCTATTCTATTTTTATTGCCTTTCAAGATGACAGGTCTGTTCTTGGTGTTGGATTTTATCAAATAAATTTTCCTCAAAAATGCGACTTATACTCCGGTGCGACTTATATATGGATTTTTCTTATTTATTATGCATTTTATGGCTGGTGAGACTTATAGTCCAGAAGATACGGTATTCCTTTTTTCCTGTCTACAATACACGGCCCTAATAAACGGTAAACCAGGCGTGTTGCAGCCTGCAGATGCATCACAAGCTGCTATTCTGTCGCAAAACTTTGTCCGTATTCTGATGTCGAATTGCGGTTGTTTCCATTAAATAACAAACTTCATTAAAATCACGAGATCAGTTTTTAGAAAACATGCAGCGCCGTCATCATCCAGCCACTTCCTGTCGTCGTCTTCTTCTTTGTGGTTTTTGCCAGTAGAAACATTTGGTTGTTGATCATGAGTCGTTTGGTGTGAAATAAATATTTTTTAAAATAAATTACTTGTTCATAGAGCCATATTTCATCTAAAGCTTTTTTCTAAATTGTGTTTTGTGTAGGGTGGAATAGAGTGTAAACGTTGAGTTGGGGGATTTTGTGTAAAAAAATTTAATAAATTCAGCCAGTAACTAAATAAACGGCTGGATTTAATCCAGCAGGTTTACTTTATAAACTCCAGGAGAATCTGAACCAAAGAACTGTTTTAAAATTCAACACATCCATCCAGATTGTGTTTGTCTTCCCAACCAGTTTCTGGAAAATCTTCCAGGCATTTGTTGCACAATCATGTGAAAAGACGAGTTGAGAGAGAGAAACCCCAGAGAGAGGAGGAAAACCACAGCTTGGATTCATTTCGTCTCGACTTTAAATCAGTTTACGTTGAAGTCAGAGTGTGTTGGTCGTAAACAGAGAGTCATCGGGATTTTCACACCCGACAGGCAGGAGCGGAAACATGAGCCTGACTCCAGGAGAATACACCGTCCATGTAGAAAGAACTGAGTGTAATTTGTGATGTTGTGTGTTTGTTTTCGATCGGTTTGTTTGTTTTAGGGGGCTGAGCAGAGAGACGGGGCGGGCGGGGGCCAGAGGATTCCTCTGCAACGAGAACCAGATGATCGCTTCGCTCTCAGGGGCGTCGCTCAAACTTCACTGCTAACATGTTTGGATGATCTGATGGTGATGAAGCCGGCCTCCCCGCTGCTCCGCCCTGCCTGCAGCAGGTGTGTGCGTGTGTGTGTGTGCGTGTGTGTGCCAGCAGCTCATGCTCGTCCACGGTGGTGATGAGTGTTGACAGGAAGTTCCCCTCGCGTCGCCGCGTTTGTTTGCTGCTCCGTTTATTTTATCAGCTCCACTCTGATGGATGTAATAAATCACATTTAGATTGATAACAGAACATAAAGTTATGATCAGTTTGAGAAGTTATGGTGACTCTACTAGATCTAAAAATAAATGTTTCTTCATAGAGGAGGGAGGATTTCCAGTAGCAGTCAGTGTTGAAGTGAACCTGTTGAGGCCTCTGACTGAAGACTGTTGCTGTGACATGCTAACAGCTCCATGTCCAAACATCAGAGATGATGTCATCATGTCCAGGATGACATCAGCAGCTGTTAGCTGCTCTACTAATCCTCCTCCTTTGCTTTTGCTTCTCCCTTTTAAACCTCTAGATTTCTATCAGATTTTTATCATGTTCCTCCTCAACTTTGTGCAGTTTGGTTTGAGTTCATGTTCAGTTCCTCAGACTGAAGGCTTCGTGGAACCTCCTCTGTCTGGGTTCGTCTCTGTTTGAACGTCTCCAGCTCAGACTGGATGGAAAACATCAGATTTGAAATGTTTAGTTCATCCTGACTGGATTCATTATTTTGAACCCAGACATGACAGCAGGTCCAGCGGTTTGAACAGCATCATCAGGGTCGGTTTGTCTTCCTGGACAAACACACACTTCCTGTCCAGATCGTGAGACGGATCCGTCCGTCGCTTTGCTGCAGACGCTGGTGAACCTTTGACTTGTCAGCCAGTCATCCTGAGCTGGAGAAAACATAACACACTCTGATACACACACACACACACACACACCCATCTCTGACCCGCCACCTCTCCCACAGGAAACACACACACACACACTCAGAGCGAGGCGGACCGGTTTCATCAAGCCAGTGAACAACATAGCGCCGTGCCCTCTCCCAGCCCCACGGCAGCCTGGGAAATGAAGTGTGCCGGCTCGCGGTGACCTTTGCCCCTGCTGCAAAGCGAGGACTGCGTGTGTGAAGCGGCGCCTCCGCAGCAGCGGCTGACATCCAAACATGTCGGTCGCCGTATATTCAAGCAACAACCTGGATAAAAACGCAGAACGGGAAGTAAACAAGATCCAGGCGTAGCATGGCCGGAAGCTAACGGCCCCCAGCGGCCCCTGGAGCAACGCGCCCAGATGAACCTGAGATCGTTTCCTTTTTGTGTCAAATCTGCAGAACTTTAATTGGCTGCTGCTTCACCCGACCTCTGACCTTTCGGTACAAATGACCAGGGCATCCGAGGCAGAGAGAAATTTCCCGTCAGAAGTTGTTTAGCGGCAGGATTCCCCAGACCGGTGGTAGCTGCCGGATCAATGCAGGGGCCACAGGGTGCAAACACTTCTGCAGCCGTGACATGTTGGGCTTTGAGTCGCGTTTCTTCAAGCATTTATACTGAAGCTGTGAGTTATACGAGCTCTGCAGGTTATCTGATGAGGTTTAGGTCAAAATAAACTAACGAGAAATATTCCAGGGTCAGAAGATGAAGTGATTATTTTAGTTAGATGAGGCTGAATATTAAAGGAGACTTCAAGTTTTAATAATTAAAGGTGTGCCAATATGGATTTACATAACACAAATCTGCTGTCTGTCTGCCGCCATTTTGTAACTACGCTTGGTGTTCTGGTGTCGCACAAAACAAACTAGAAAAATGAAGGAGATTCAGTCGGCCCGTCTTCATTGAAGGAAAACATTTAGCTTCATTTTGGTTTTTACCAAATTCCCAGGAAGCTTGAAAAGTTCATGGACACCGCTAGCGGCGCTAACTGACGCTAACAGAGGCTAACTGATGCTAACAGAGGCTAACTGAGGCTAACAGAGGCTAACTGATGCTAACAGAGGCTAACTGATGCTAACAGAGGCTAACTGACGCTAACAGAGGCTAACTGATGCTAACAGAGGCTAACTGAGGCTAACTGATGCTAACTGACGCTAACAGAGGCTAACTGACGCTAACAGAGGCTAACTGACGCTAACAGAGGCTAATGGGTCAGAAGTTTGTTTGTTTTATGTTCATATCAATAGCTTTGTTGATATTTCGATTCAGTATCTGCAGGAGGCATGAATAATTTTAAGGAATGTTTATTCATCATATTTATGTTGAATAAACGTGAGAACTTAAGTACTTTTGAAATAATAATAATTCATGAAATAATTGTTTTGAATCAAATCAAACCCCTAAAAGTGGAATCTGAGTGAGAAATTGTAAAAGTTTTCCACTTGTACTAAGAAAACTTTCTTGCCTTTTCAATCTAATGCCAGGAAACATCTTTACAACAATCCAGATTTTTGTCATCTTTTCTTAATTGGTGCTTTTATGCAGTTTTTCAGATGATAAAAAGATTCTTTGGAAACGGTTGGAACTAAAATCCCAGTTTTCTGTCAGATTGTCTTTGTTTTTTTATTTAAATAGAAAATGAGAAAAATGTTATTTTGAGATTCTGCTGGTAATTAAGATTCTGTTTATGAACACAACATTAATTTATCCCATTAGTTTAGTAGCTTTTTTATATATTTGGTTTGCAGTGTTGGTTCAGTATTACTTAACAGACACATGAAAACTTTTCTGTTATTGAACAGCAGAGCAGATTAAATCCCACAGCCAGAAAATACTCAGCAGTTTTCTGAAGTGTTGGTGTTCGCCAGATGTCAGGACTTTTCATCTGGATCCAGATGTTAGTTGAGATGAAGGGAATGTTCTGAAGCTTTGTGAAGTAACCAAGCTGCTCTAAAAACCATATCTACTGTTTTTCCTCCCAGAACAACAAATTAAAAACCACAACCGGCTCAGACTGTCGGTCTCCCTGTGCATGTGTGCGTTTTCTCCGGGTACTCCTCGCTCTTCATCATGTTCTAGAACTAAAGATTTATTTCTGCATCAAAAGCTTTGGACTTGAATATTTCAAACCGGTTTAGTCGAGGTTTTCGACAATCAGATGTTTTCTTTCCTGGATAAAGCAGATTAGTTTAGAATCACGACCATCAGAACGAGCGTGTGGAACATCTTTATGGGAACCATCATTTTTCCAGCTGCACACGTTGTTACATTTCCCTCTAATCACAATCTCTTTAGTTTGGGGAGAGAATATTTCTCCCTCCACAGGCTGGCAAAGCGCTTGAATAAATTTCCCTGTTGAATGAGCTGAATGGAGAAACTTCTGGCAGACTCTGAACATATGGAAACGGTCAACTGGTTATTGTCTACATTAGTTCCAGTTGTCAGTTTTATGGAGGAATCTCTAAAGCCAGTTTGGCATCAATGAACTGAACTTTATGGCGCACTTTGGACCGGAGCGGGTCACTACTGGCCCATTTAGTTAAAAGTGGACGGCAGCCAAAGCTTTCAATGTTGGACTTTGAGATTTACTGACTCAATAAGCCAAGACATCCTTAGTTGGATGGGTTTTAGATTTCCATGTCCGAACACATGAATGTTTGGTTAACCGGTCAGGTTAATGGGAGGACTGGGAGCAGCCGGTTGGTTTTTACTTTACACTGAGAAGTGTGTGCAGACTGAACCGTGGACTGATTTCTACTGTCACTTGCATTTCTTTTTTAATGCTTTGGGAACTTCTTGTGTCTGAGCTGCTGTTGCACCTGAACTTCAGTCCTGCATAATATTTCTGATGATCATTTAGTTTTTAAAGAAATTAAAACATGTAAATCTGCAGTTCTTAGTTCTCCACTGAGTTTCTTGGAACTTATTGTTTTCAGTATTTGTAGGAATATAAATTGTCATAAAAATGTAGCTAATAATCCTTTTCAGTAGAATGTGGCATTTTAGATGTTTTCTATCTGGATTTAAAGTTTGACACAGAACGAAATCTGAAGTTTAAGAGCTTTAATGCTGTTTTTAGGAGCTGATCAGGTTATTATTGCGTTTTTAGATTTAATTAATCTCATTCTGAGAGTTTGGTGGGTGTCAGTGGTTCAAATCCTGTTTGGCAAATTTAAATTTTGTGATTTTGTGTCTTTTGCTGTTTCCCTTCATCATGGAGTCCCACAGGGTTCAGTTATCGGTCCCCTGCTTTTCTCTTTATATCTGCTACTTTTTGGCTGTATTCTCAGAAAAATCGAGTTTCTTTCCATTGTCTGTTTACGACTCCCAGATTTTTTCCCTTTTAGAAACACAAATGTATCTCAGTAGACTCAGTTCTACGTTACAGCTGGTTAATTCTGTGAGATCCACTGGAAACATGTTTGTTTTATGATCATTTTCACTTCTGGAACCATGATTAAATATTCGGACCGGTTTTAAGAAGCCTCCAACAGATTTATACACAATTCTTCATGGCAGTCATGGGATCTGTGTACATTTTTTGAGAAAGATGAATTTAAAAGGTGGTTAATTCAGTTTGGAAGAAAGGATCCTGCAGGCTGTTGATTTTAAAATCCAGAAAAATGAGTCACTGGTGGCTCGGTTCTGAAAACTACTGATACCTGCCTTTATAAAAACATGTCAATGCCTGTTTTAGACCCTTTGCGAGTGGTACCATTATTTTATTCATGATATGAGTGAATCAGTGTGGTGCATAATGCTTTTTATGCTATTCACACAGAGAAAAGAGATGGAGAGGAAATTGGGCGAAGTGCATGAAATGGAGACGCTGGGACAGAGAGGGTTAGAGAGAGTGGGAGTGAGACACAATGAAACGCAGAGAAAGAAACCAAAGAAGAGGAGCGGGAATAAATATATCGGATTCACGCAGGCAGCAATGAGGCCACCTCTCTCTGCTGCGCCAGAAAGGAAGTGAAAGTACGGGTACTTCCTGCTAAAGTATGTCCAAAACTTTTATAACCTCCTGCACACGTGACAAAACGCAACATTTAACTCTGGAACAAACCAACACACAGACAAGAAGCTGTTTTTATGTTTCATTACAAAAATGTTCCGACTTTCTGTCTTTAAAAGCTGCTTTCAGTGATAGACTAATGGAAAAAATCACCTCCCACACGCCTCTTTCTTTAGTTAATTCACCGACGACGTGGCTTTCAATAACAGCTGATTCCTGCAGTTTTTATGAAATGATTACAGCTGAATACGCTTAATAAATGAGGAAAAGTGTCACAAGTTCATCCTCTGACCTTTAAATGGACATTTCAGTCTATATGGCAATCAATTATGAGGAAAATTAGAGCTAAAGAGACAACGGGCCATGCTTTAGGTTATTACTTTATGTAGTTAACAAATGCCAACGCCAACAGCAGCAGGTACTAAAGGTGAAGCATAAAGCAGGAGTAAAACACACTAATTACATCCTCTAAAGACTTCAGATGTTCTGCTCAGGTTTAAGCTGCTCCTTAAACGCTTCACTAAAAAAAACATTGCGCTGGTTTCAGGAATCAGACCAGTTTAATTACCTGCAGCCAGAAGCAACACCTGAAGGAAAATGGGTTCAACTGCAGAGATATTAATGTCCTGATAGAGGCAAAAATCACCCGGATATCAGACTGAACAGGTTGGATAAAATAGGATTTATATTTAGAAAGAAGTTTAAAAAGGAGGCAATACCTGTTTATGCTAAAAACTGTTATAGTTTAGTTATAGATGTAGAGTCAACAAGCAGCTTCAGTTCTTCCAGCTGGAAACTGGAGATCATAATGACCTCTGACCTGAACCTTCAGCATCACATAAAGACAATTACAAAGTCGACCTTCTGCCATCTGAAGAACATTTTCAGGATTTAATGAATGTTTCAGTGAGATCCATAGAAACTTGGAGTTAAATTCCTTCTTTATTTGATTTTTCCTGATTATTTTAAAGCAACATGGACGCCCAGATTTCCTCCTCCAACTCTCTCCTGCTTCTCCTCTTGTTTATTTGGTTTTTGTCTTCAGCGCAGTTTCACCCCAAACTCACCCTTTGGCCCCTTCACTCCCCCCGACCCCCTGTCCTTCTCAGGTGATGATTACCTATCGATCAGCGGTTCACACAATCATTTGCTCAGTGCTCTAATTGCCTTTTCTCTCCGTGTGGGCTACACAGAGCCGGATCGATGGTCGGCTAATGAGAGGTGTTGTGCAGGAATTGGGCCGGTGGAAGAAGCTAATGCATGGCTACTGTATGCTAGCTGGAACCCCTATGATGCCAGTAGCTTAGCTTCATTACCGCGCGCGCAGTTTTGACCTTTAGTCATATCTATCGATATCTCAGAGAATTATGCATCACATTAAAGCTGCATTTTACAATCCATTAAAACTCAAAGTTTAATCGATTTTCCCTCAATTTCATGTGAAAATCTGATGTTGGCATGAAAAGAGACCAGTAATGAGTGTCATTACTGGTCTCTGCTCACATTGCATGCAAATACTTTTACATCCATCCATTATTTTCATGTTATTTTTCGTCCATACTTGCGGATCTGTAAACTTTTCTCAGCTCTTCTGTTTCCAGCAGAGATCTGAGATTTGTTCATGTTTTTCCCCAAAACCAGCAGCTGGATGTGTCTCTGCTGCTGGGATCACATGTTGGACCAGAGGAGCACTTAAAAACCGAAGCCCAGTGGAATCTGGGCCAGGAAGCAGCTAGCATCCTGCCATGGCCTGTTCTTCCTTCAAAAGGGGGAAAACAAGAGAGCATTTAAGAAATGCAAGTTTAAAGCAGCCTGGATGAAAGTGACATCCTAGTCGTCATGGCAACCAGTGAAGGCCATCAACCCGCCCACTCTTTGTTTGGGAGGGAAAAGCCTTTTTCTGTTTACTGAAACCGAAAACCATCTCATGTTCCTGTTGGGTAAAGTGGAGGATCTGTGGTTCTCTGGGCCTGTTGATGCTCTAATCTGATGCCTGTCAATCAATCAATCAATCAATCAATCAATCAGTCAATCAGTCAAGTCAATCAGGTTTATTAGTGAAGAACATTTCAGCAGCAAGGCGGTTCAAGGAGCTTTACACTAAAAAAACACAAAATGACAAAGTTGTAAAGAAAGCAGACAGTCAACAACGGAACCAACGTTACATTTTGATGAGTCGTCACCAAATATGGTCAGAGAAAAGTGTAAAAAATTAAATGTTGGGTTTTTAAGCAGAAAATGTATCCAAAATAAAAAGATATCAACATAAAGGTTTTAAAGCATTTATAATCTCCATTTAAAGTCGTTTATATCCAACAGCGTCTCCTGTTGTTGCTTTCTAACCTTCTGGTCATGTGACCAGTTTAAAAACAGCTGATTGCCAGATTTATTTCCTCTCTGGACTCTTGTTGCTTCAGTTTCTGGATTCAGAGCATCAGTGACGCTCTGCACATCAAACCGAAGTTAGAATCTCAAAGGAACATTCTGGAGCTCAGAGGAGCAGACGAGGTTTAAATATCTAAAAGCTCCTGCTGCTGCAGAGGAGAGAGGAGCTCCACACGGTGGAGGACGTGTCATGCTGTGGGCTTGTGCATCAGATCCTAAAATCTCAGGATATTTTACATTAAACATCTGAATGTTTTCTGAAATTATCTGTGACTTTTATCATTCTGGAGAAGAAAAGTAGAGAACTGGAATTTACTCGGCTCAAATCTCCACAGAACCAAGTCATTTTCCCAGAATGCACAGGGTGTACAAACCTTTAGCACCGAGGGCCAAAGTCCCCAAACTGAAAGCTTTTCTCTACAATCAAAAACACAAAAACAAAATATTGTTACTTTCTTCTTTACCTGCAAAGTAACAAATTAAAGTTTAATGAAACTAACATTAGTTTGACATCTGCTTTAATGTTTACATTTGATTTACTTTTGGGTCAATTATTGTCACATGTTTTGGTCTGAAATGTGCAAAAAAAATTAGAAATTTCTTTTCAAACTTATGTGTGTATTTGTGGTGTAACTTTCTATTAAATAGAAATAAAAGACAAAAAGATAAATTCTGTTAATTTTCAGTGCATGTAGTTCAAAGAAGCGATACATTTTGTAAAGTGTTAAAATCATCAATAAGCATCAAATATATTGGTTAATGTTTCATTGATTAGCTCTTGCTAATCAATGCTGTTAGTGTCTGAAGCTGCTCCAACCAGCCGGTTTTAGTCTGGGTTTGAGGGAACTCAGGGTTTCGGCTGGTTTTCAGTTTTCTGGAAGTTTGTTCCAGATCTGTGGTGAATAGAAGCTGAATGCTGCTTCTACATGTTTGGTTCTGGATGCAGAGCAGAACCGGAACCAGAACCAGCAGGTTGGTCCAGCAGCAGATTCTTAATCTGTACAGTGACTCATAAACTAACAGTATTTATAAAACTCATCCTCATCGGCCACATAAAGTTATTCTAAGGGTCACAAATGGCCCGCAGGCCGCCCTTTGGACCCCTCTGCCGTAAAGTTTAAAGTTGCTGTTGCTGATGAATCAGATGAAGTGATGAAGAGTAGATGTAGAGTAGAAACCGTCTCTCTGCTCTCAGTGAGTGGGCTCATATTGATTTCCACCGCTCAACTTCTCTCTCTCTCTCCCCCACAGACACAAACCGACGGAGAAGTTGATTAGGACCGGCTCTAAATATATCCTCCTCCTCTTCCTCTTTTCTCTCTCCACAGCCCACTCGCTCTCCCACTCCGGTTCAATCGCTCATTCTCTGCGTTTTCTCTCGGACTTTTCGCTGCCAAGCGTTTCTCCGGCTTTCCGTTCGCTCCGAGCGCTTCGTTCGTCAGGCCTCCCAAAAAACACGCAGACGGAGCTGCCAAGTTTGGCTGAGAGGCCGAGGATAATTTCACTCGCATTACGGACGGATTCGAAGATGTTTGGGTCTGATTAGTTTCTGATTGTCAAGGGAGGAAAGTTTGGTTTGTTCACTGAGAGCAGCACAGATAAAAACTCTGACTTTATTTCTGTCTGCATGACTCAGTTCACCTGAAAACACCTCACACTCTGAACACACACACACTGAACACACACACTCTGAACACACACACACTGAACACACACACACTGAACACACACACACTGAACACACACACACACTGAACACACACACACACTGAACACACACACACTCTGAACACCTCACACACTCTGAACACCTCACACACTGAACACACACACACTGAACACACACACACTCTGAACACCTCACACACTCTGAACACCTCACACACTGAACACACGCACTCTGAACACACGCACTCTGAACACATGCACTGTGAACACACGCACTCTGAACACACACACTCTGAACACACACACTGTGAACACACGCACTCTGAACACACACACTCTGAACACATGCACTGTGAACACACACGCACTCTGAACACCTCACACACTCTGAACACCTCACACACACTGAACACACACACACTGAACACACACACACTCTGAACACCTCACACACTGAACACACGCACTGTGAACACACGCACTCTGAACACACGCACTGTGAACACACACACTCTGAACACACACACTGTGAACACACACGCACTCTGAACACACGCACTGTGAACACACGCACTCTGAACACACGCACTGTGAACACACACACTCTGAACACACACACTCTGAACACCCACTCAGGAAACAACCCACAGTCTTCTTCACACCAGGAATAAATAAACCGAATTTCATGTTTTGGTCACTAATAAACTAAACAAATGTCAGAACAGGAAGTCAGCGCTCAAATATTCAAATCAAAAAGTTTCAACTGGTTTTCTTGCCTGGATTACATCTGGACTTTGACTAGGACTCTTCAAGGTTCAGGTTTGCCACCACCATGTTTGACTGCAGCTACCACGGTCAGATTTAAAGGGACACACACATTGGGACTGTTCTCCCTGAAGTCCTAAAGATGTTTTCTAACTTTTTGATGGCCCGATGTTAAACTGTTAAACAGAGTTAACGCAGGATTTAACAGAAGAGGAAGTTATCTTCAGAACTTCTCTACATAATCCTCTGATGGCCAGACATTTTCCTTCCACTCAACTTTCCATTTTTATGCTGGGATGTAAATGCTGTAAACAAACAGCAGCAAGTGTTTGAGATTTACTGCCTTTATGGAAGTTATAGTCATCAAAATGAAGAGGAAAAGACTTGAAATAGACGATTTTGTATGTAGCAAAGTAAAATATAAATTTAAATTTTAAAAAAAATTATTGAAATAAAATAAGTTGTGGATGTAGACCTTTAAAAAACACATTTTGATCAGAAACCAGTAAAAATTGGATAAAATTGATTTCCAAACACAAAGTTAATATTAAGGACATATAGATGTATGAAGGCAATCAGACTGCGGCACGACCACGTGACCAACCAACCAACCAACTGAACAACCAACCCAACAAAAAACCAACCAACTGAACAACCAACCCAACAAAAAACCAACCAACCAACTGAAGAACCAACCCAACAAAAAACCAACCAACCAACCAACTGAAGAACCAACCCAACAAAAAACCAACCAACCAACCAACTGAACAACCAACCCAACAAAAAAACCAACCAACTGAACAACCAACCCAACAAAAAAACCAACCAACTGAACAACCAACCCAACCAAAAACCAACCAACCAACTGAACAACCAACCCAACAAAAAACCAACCAACCAACCAACCAACTGAACAACTAACCCAACCAAAAACCAACCAACCAACTGAACAACCAACCCAACAAAAAACCAACCAACCAACCAACTGAACAACCAACCCAACCAAAAACCAACCAACCAACTGAACAACCAACCCAACAAAAAACCA
>CAEFZX010012615.1:0-16782 GCA_903066825.1 Alfaro cultratus | reverse complement strand
CCACTTCCTGTTTCAGGTTCCAGCTTGAGTTCCACTTCCTGTTTGCAGTTACAGTGTCAGTTCCACTTCCTGTTTCAGGTTACAGTGTGAGTTCCACTTCCTGTTTGCAGTTACAGTGTCAGTTCCACTTCCTGTTTCAAGTTACAGTGTCAGTTCCACTTCCTGTTTTAGGTTACAGTGTGAGTTCCACTTCCTGTTTCAGGTTCCAGTGTGAGTTCCACTTCCTGTTTGCGGTTACAGTGTGAGTTCCACTTCCTGTTTGAGGTTCCAGTGCCAGTTCCACTTCCTGTTTCAGGTTACAGTGTGAGTTCCACTTCCTGTTTTAGGTTACAGTGTCAGTTCCACTTCCTGTTTCAAGTTACAGTGTGAGTTCCACTTCCTGTTTCAGGTTACTGTGCCAGTTCCACTTCCTGTTTGAGGTTACAGTGTGAGTTCCACTTCCTGTTTCAGGTTACAGTGTCAGTTCCACTTCCTGTTTCAGGTTACAGTGTCAGTTCCACTTCCTGTTTCCAGTTATAGTGTCAGTTCCACTTCCTGTTTCAGGTTACAGTGTCAGTTCCACTTCCTGTTTGCAGTTATAGTGTGAGTTCCACTTCCTGTTTCAGGTTACAGTGTGAGTTCCACTTCCTGTTTCAGGTTACAGTGCCAGTTCCACTTCCTATTTGCAGTTACAGACCATTGCCCGTTATCGCTCCTCTAAAAGATCTGAATAAGGATCTGAAAAGTGTGGTGAACCGCTGACAGCTGCTCATGTTTCTCATGCAGATTGGAATGGAAACAGTCAGCTTTCAAGTGGATTTAGGTCTGTACTCTGACTAGGCTGTTGTAACACGTAAATATGCTTTGATTGAAGTGATTGTACCTCTGGCTGCATATTCCCTCAGGATGATGCTGCCACCGCCATGTTTCACTGTGGTGGCGGTCTGTCCAGAGTGAAGCGACAAAAGGTTTAAAGGTCATATCGGAGCTGAGGGAGCTGGTTAAAGCTTTAAACAGAACCGGAACCAGAATGACTCAAACTGGGTGATTTCTGAGGGAAATTGGTGTTGGTGGATTTTATTTAAGGGTATTTGAGTAAATGGGGCTGAATATAAGCATTCCACACATTTCAGAGTTTAATTTGTAACAGAAAACCTGACCAGGTCGTTTAACTTTAGGTAGGGTTAGGTGTGAGGGTGTGAATCAGTTCATCTGTTCTTCAGAATCATTCACTCAGATCAACTGTCTCAACTAAGCAACCAATAAAAACACCGTTTCTATGGAGACAGAGGGAAAATAAAATCATGATCAGCTGTCGGCATGGAGGAATCAGCTTATTAATAAACCTGATTTAAATCCTGATGGCAGCAGGATGAAGGCAGAGGAAACTAGTTTGGTTCGGTTTAAAAGCTCCAGGTTGAAAACGACGGGCCCTGAATGTAGCGCAGGTTTTCCTAACGCTCTGCTCTGATGTTTGATTCAGTTTTAATGCTGTAAGTTTAGGATTAACCGTTGGGCCCTGAATGCACCACAGGTTTTCCTCTCCTCTGATTTCCCTTCGTCCAGCGGGAAACCGCAGCGCCGGCTCCAGGATGCAAAACGCCACAGGAAAGCTTTTGTTCTCCACCGACCTGCCAGCGCCAGGAAACAGGGCCGTCAGAACCCGCTCAGAACCTGAAGCCCAGTTCTAATAAAACTCAGATCCCAGATCTAAACCATTAATTACAGCAATTAAAAATGAAGAACAATTAAATATAAAGTTCAAAACCAGCTGGTATTAAGATAAATCAATATTCCTCTAAACAGATTCATGAAGGATTCCTTATTAAATATACGATGAACGAGTAAAATAGTCAAGAAAAATATGAGTTTAATAAAAAAAACTTTCTGCAGTGACTGTTTTAAATATCTCACAGTTTCTATAAGCAGAGATTCGCTGGCAGGAGTCAGAATCTGACTGGTTCTGATTGATGAAAACGGACCGTTTTCTCTAATATGAAGACAGTTTTGAGTCTGTTTTTTCTTCATGACATTAATAAATAAATTGTGTTTTTTCTTTAACACATAAACAGCCTGAACATTTCAGAAAATAAAATTTACTTCAAATTTAACCCTTTAGCAATAAAAATAAATATGTAACGGTTATTAATCTGTTATTAATATTTATCCTTCATTTAAATAGGACAATAACTCATTGACATTAAAACCTCTTTACCAAAACAGCATGATAAAACACAAGATATAGATATAAACATAACATATAAACTAATTAGATTAAACTATATATTTTTTCATAAACCTTGAACTTTTTCACATTTTCTCTCAGGTTAGTTTGATTTTATTTAAATCAAACTAACCTGATTAGTTTGATCAGATTAATTGAATTGATCAATTCAAATTGAATTGATCAATTTGAATTTGATCAATTCAAATTATGAATTGATCTTCATAATTTTAAGATCAAGAAGCAATTAATCAATTAATTACATAACAAATTCAAATGAAAATAATTTAATTTCTGGTGGTTAATATTTGTTTACTGAGACTTTATTGTTTCGGTTTTTAGTTCCATTTTATTTATGGCTTTTACTTGTTTTATTTATTTGGATATTTAAAATGTCTTCCATGTCCAGTGATAAATGTTTGTTAAAAACTGTATTAATTTTTGAGAGGGACAACTTACATTATTATGCTATTATCAATATATTATGTGAAAATGGTCTCAAATCAATATTATCATTTATGCAATCATTTCCGGGAGAAGTTCATTCAGTCATTTGTTAACGAATCTACAGCTTTTGTATCATTTAGCATTTATCATTACAAATGTCTTAAGAATTTTCATTTATATTTGTTTTGTTAAAAACCTGACTATTTTAAGCTGTTTATTCCAGGAGAGCATCAACTGATAATCAATAAACTCAGTAAAATTGATGAAGTATAGTGACTGTGTTCAGTTTAGTGAAATAAATGATATATTTTTAACTTGGTGACATCCTGAAGAAGCTTCTGTCAAACAGAAATGTTTTCCAAGAGCAGGATTTGTGTTTGTGGCGCAATGAGTGCTTTTCCAATCACAACCATACAGTTAAGTAAAAAAGAATAATTTGTGTATTTAATGACATTTATCGTTATCGCAATAGCACTGAAATATCACAATGAATTTCTAACCCCATATCGCCCAGCTTTACTCTAAACTTTGACTGAAAGCTGCTTTTTTTCTGTGTCAGCTTTAGATTTAATGTTGTTATTATTGTGAAACATTAAAGTCTGCAGAATTAGTTCAGGAAGTTGTTATCTTAATTTTCCTCATCCACCATGTCTGCGTCTCCCCCGGTGTTTGACCACCTTCCCGGCTGCAGGTCTTACCTGTACCAGCCCAGCCCCTTGTCGTAGCAGCGGTCGAAGAAGTGCGGCTCAGCGCCCACGGCTCTGACGTCCGGGTGGACCCGCAGGAACTCCAGCAGCGCCCGGGTTCCGCCCTTCTTCACCCCGATGATGATGGCCTGCGGGAACTTCTTGCTGCCGAAGTTATTGGAGATGGAGATGTTGTCGGGAGGCCGCAGGCCGCTGGCGGAGTCCGCCAGCCGGTTCCGGAGCAGCGGCACCTCGGAGCTCAGGAGCCGCTCGCCCGCCGGAGCGCCGCTGCTGAACACCGGCCGGGGCAGCGCGTCGCAGCGGCTGCTGAGGCAGTAGCAGAGGTAAGTGAAGAGGAGGATCATGGTGAGGAAGACGGGCAGCCTGGACTGCGCCTTCAGGTGTCCGAAGTTGAGCGCAGCTCTCCATCTACTGCATCCCATGGAGGACGGAGCCCAGGAAGCATGGCACGCCGAGGGACTTCATGGTTCAGCTGCGAACCGGATCATCTCATCCACAGGCGCGATGTGCGCCAAACCTGCCCACTGCGCGTCACAGCGGAGCGCCACGCATCCATCACTGAGGGACCTTCACGTCCCCAGACTGGAGAGCAGCATGCTGGGATGTTCGTCTGGTCCTCCCCGGGTTCTGGTCCCGGTGCTCCACGGGAAACCCACATCCACGCCCCGTCCGTCCAACACACGCCCCCTCCGGCTCCAGCCCACGCTGCGCCACGGCGCGCGGAAATAACCCCGAAAATAACGATTATCCGGTCAAAGAGAGGAAAAAGTCTCATGCCAAATGATTATTAGAGCAATTTCAGAGGAATATGGTCGTTACTTTAATGATATTTAATGCGCTTTTAATGCGCTGGAAGGGAAGGAGGCCTGGAGAATGATGGAGGAGGAATATTAATCTGTGATTGTCGACCAGAGTTCATTTCTCCTCATTTCCGCTCAATCCTCCACACTGCAGCTCTGCAGCTTCAGCTCCAGATTCAGAGGTTTCATGCCTCCCGTCCAGAGGAGAGGAGCCGCCTGCATGGCCACACACACACCCTGCTGGAGCCGAAGATGACACTGATATATCCCCCAAACACACACACACACCTACACACACGCACACACACACTTAGACAGACTATAACTAATCATGATGCATTCAAAGACTGTGGAGCCTCTTAAACTCAAATCAACTTTTCTTCAGACAAACTGTAGATATTGGTTCTTTCTTACACTGAAAAAATAACCTTAGAAAAACCTGATAAAAATATAAAACATGTTTTTCTCTTATAATTAATATTGCAGCATTATTGACTTTTACTGGACTGGTTTCAAGAGGAATATAAGCTCATTCATAAGCTCTTTATGTTCAATTTGTCAGATTTGTTTCCGTCAGGAAAGCAGAAGTTTTTCCAGTTCTATATTTATAGTTTGTCAGCAGAGTGGAGCTCAGACGTCCTGCTGAGAGACTTTCTAACCGAAGCTGAGCTTTGCTTCTGCAGCTCAGATTCACCAGCAGAACCGTCTACCTGTCCACTTGTGTGTGTGTATATATATATATATATATATATATATATGTATATATATATACATATATATATGTATGTAAATTCTCTAGTAATAACTGTGGATGGATTATGATAGAATCTGCAGAACGGATGAAAAATATTTTCTGGTTTCTGTTGATCTCCAGTTTCTGTCTGTCTGTGAAAACTTTTCTGTGCTTCTGGCTGCAGCAAAACATGCGATGAATAAAATGCAGCAGCGAGTCAAATTCACTTTATGCACCACAGAAGGAATTTACCAGAGATGTCACTGAGAAACCAAGAAGAAAACTCTGCTGCGGTTAGCTGCTGCCTAAGTATAGCCATGCAGCCGTGCAGCCGTGCAGCCGTGCAGCCGTGCAGCCGTGCAGCCGTGCAGCCGTGCAGCCGTGCAGCCGTGCAGCCGTGCAGCCGTGCAGCCGTGCAGCCGTGCAGCCGTGCATTAACACGCGGGTGTGGCTTGGAGCGCAGCAAGGAAGGCAGGAAGACACGGGACTGGAGCCCCGTGGAGGGAACGCAGAGGGAACTGAATCAGGTTCAGTCCAGCAGCTTCAACCTCTGGACGTGAAATAAAACACAATAAGTAACAAAAACAAGTAACAGCAGGTATTATCAGGTATTATCAGATAGTATCAGTTATTATGAGGTATTATCAGGTAATATTAGGTATTATCAGGTATTATCGGATATTATCAGGTAATATCAGATATTATCAGGTAATATCAGGTATTATCAGATATTATCAGGTAGTATCAGGTATTATCAGGTAATATCAGGTATTATCAGATAGTATCAGGTAATATCAGGTAATATCAGATATTATCAGGTAGTATCAGGTATTATCAGGTAATATCAGGTATTATCAGATAGTATCAGGTAATATCAGATATTATCAGGTAATATCAGGTATTATCAGGTAGTATCAGGTATTATCAGGTAATATCAGGTATTATCAGATAGTATCAGGTAATATCAGATATTATCAGGTAATATCAGGTATTATCAGGTAGTATCAGGTAATATCAGATATTATCAGGTAGTATCAGGTTATATCTGGTATTATCAGGTAATATCAGATATTATCAGGTAGTATCAGATAGTATCAGTTACTATGAGGTATTATCAGATAGTATCAGTTATTATGAGGTATTATCAGGTAATATCAGGTATTATCAGATAGTATCAGGTAATATCAGATATTATCAGGTAATATCAGGTATTATCAGATAATATCAGGTTATATCTGATATTATCAGGTAATATCCGGTATTATGAGGTAGTATCAGATAGTATCAGTTATTATGAGGTATTATCAGGTAATATTAGGTATTATCAGGTACTATCAGGTATTATCAGATAGTATCAGGTATTATCAGGTAATATCAGATATTATCAGGTAGTATCAGATAGTATCAGTTACTATGAGGTATTATCAGGTAATATTAGGTATTATCTGGTATTATCAGGTAATATCAGATATTATCAGGTAGTATCAGGTATTATCAGGTAGTATCAGATAGTATCAGTTATTATGAGGTATTATCAGGTAATATTAGGTATTATCAGGTAATATCAGGTATTATCAGATAGTATCAGGTATTATCAGGTAATATCAGATATTATCAGGTAGTATCAGATAGTATCAGTTACTATGAGGTATTATCAGGTAATATTAGGTATTATCTGGTATTATCAGGTAATATCAGATATTATCAGGTAGTATCAGGTATTATCAGGTAGTATCAGATAGTATCAGTTATTATGAGGTATTATCAGGTAATATTAGGTATTATCAGGTAATATCAGGTTGTAAGCGGTTAACGCTTCTAAAATTAAACTTCTAAAATGCACAGCATTAATTATGAAAAGTTAAAAGCGTGACAAAATTACACATGTGGCTCCATGTCTGATTAAATGTGTCTAAAATATGTTTGAATGTGATACTGCAGCTGATCTTAGTTACAGACAGAAAAAGGGGCGGAGCTGTCAGTTACTGGTTGCTATGGTAACTTTTTTGACTTAGAATAAATTTGAAGGATAAATAAACCAATTTTTCAGTCGTGAATCAAAGTCAGCTCTCAGGGCTTCACAGAGAGCCCAAAGGCTGCGGCTGCAGTAGAACCAGGCTTTATATTAGCTGGAGGTCTTTGTTTGAGGAGAAACTTTTCTTTGTGTCTGCAGAAGCCAACAGTTCGCTCAGACGTCCTCGTCCTGTCGGGACACTGCAGGAGCTTCACCTGAACTGACTCTGTCTCAGTGAGTAGAGCTTCACTCGTTAGCAGACGTTTCAGGCTTGACTTTTCTCCTTTCTGTGTGTTTTGGCTCAGAAATCATCTGTACCTAATGCTCTAATAGCTGTGATGTCACCCACCTGGTGTTTTGGCTCTGGAGACTCGAAGAAAGATGGAACAATTTTCAACAATCATCTTTAATCTGATCTGGATCTCAGGAGCTGAAATGATTTCTTTTCCAAAATAATTGTTTGCTTTGAGAAATTGCAGAATAAAGATTTTTCCAGAGTTTTTTTGAGATAATATTTAGAAAGTCTAATCCGTGTTGGTTTCAGACTTGAACAAGCTTGGAGGAAATGTGCTGTTTGGTTTAATTTGTTCTTCCTGTGGTTTGATTCACCTGTAAGCAGGGAGGAAATGGAACACGCCGTAACGATGTGGCGGCCGTCTCAAAACCTCCGGGTCATTTTCTGCAGAACGCCGCCGGCCGAACCCCGGGGGTGAAACATCTCAGGGCCTTCGGGTTAATGGAGTGTTTGTGCAACGCTGTCATGTTCTGTCTGCAGCCTACCAGGAGGCTGACCTTTGACCTGCGATTCATCTGGGAGAAAAGATGTCCCCTGGTGGCGGCGCGGCTTCTTTTCAAATGCCTCTTTCATTTTCTCAGCAGAAAGTCGGGAGGGAAACCCAAATGTTACCTAATGGATGTGAGTCATAATAACCATGATCAGGTGATCCAGTTCAGCCGATGTTCTTCTGTGGAAGCTTTTAAAGAACCACTGCTGGGTCAGAACCGGCTGATGGGTCAGCAAGCCCCTCTGTTCAGTCTGAAGCCGCTTTAAAAAGCAGACAGGACGGCTTTGTTCTGTTTATCTGCACTAAACCTGAAGCCTTTCATTCCTCCAGCTGATGGTCAGAGATGGAAACCAATCATGAGAACAAAAATATTCACACAAAAACCAGAATAAATCCAGTAATAAGCTAAATAACAAACAGCAGGAAGTGGCTCTTCCTGTTGATTCTAATATCATTTTTATTACCATTGGAATAAAATTACCTAAAACGTTTATTTATTTTCCTTTTGAGACAAGTTAAGTCCAAAATTATTCAAACCCCTAGCAGATCTAGATTTAAAATAGTTTTCAATAAACTAAGACGTTTGTTTCTGACAGGAAGTGAAAAATAAATAAGGAAATCAATATAGATCAGTTTTTTTTTATTCTGTTAACTTTTTTATTAAAAAATGGCAAAGTGACAAATATCATTTATGTCTTTTGTTCAACTGATTTATATTTGGTGATGAGATTCAGGTCTTTGCGGTTGGAAGGTCTCCTTACCATCACCCTAATCTTGAGCTCCCTGCCCTGATTTTTTAGTATAATAGGATTTTACATAACTAGAAATGCGAGAGGAAGGCATTACAAAGACCCTTCAGGGGAACCAAGCTAGCTAGCTGCAACTAGCCAGCTAACTAGTGGCTAACATCTGAACACATGATTTTAATAATAAATTAATAAACACAAACTTTATTCACTTGTTGAGCAGATATTTATTAAACAATAAACATATCAGGTGAAGTTTTGGTTGAGCCACAAACCAGCAGTTAAATTTTATACCACAGTGTTAACCATAAATAGTTAACTGTTATCCGTTAGCACCGTCTCCAAATGCCATGGTGAATTTAGCAAGAAAATATAACTCTGATAAGTAACTTTTTTCCCCCCCCCACCAGGGGGCTTTTTGCGGGCTCTAGTGTCCCTTATTTTGACAGTAGGCTGACAGGAAGGGGGTAGGGAGAGGGGGGCTCCAAATGCGGGTCGCGTTAACCCCTACGCCACCACGGCACGCCCTCTGATAAGTAACTTAATAAAATCTGTAACTTAATAAAATCTGTAATTAAATAAAAGCAGTATTTAGAGCACAGCTATGATTAAAACTTGAGGAAAAATCAGTTTAACAGAATTAAATGGTTTGGATCAGAACCGCAGATAACGAATTTTGTGACGCCATCTTGAAAGGCATTTTGAACAATCTAAATTTTAATCAAGTTGTCTTGAATTCTTATGTTTAATAGTCAGAATGTAAATGCAGAAATCTTAAATCATCATTCAGCTGAGACAGAATTATGTGTCTAGTCAAAACTAATTTTTAGATATCTGGAATGTAATTACAGATAGTCAGAAGAAACCGATTTTATGTTAATATGGCCTGCCATACAATACAGCAATCAGAACCAGAGGAACCAATACATTGGCTGTTGATGAAAGTGTTATTATTCTGATCAGCTCCGTTATTATGTTGTCGGTCAGAAACCGAAAAGTTGGGAATCTCTAATCTAAGAGACTGAACATTTAGCTTTGCTGCCCCCTGGTGGCTAGTGGGCCACCATGCTGCTCTGCTCTGTGGGTATTCTCAGATTAAAATAGCAGAAAATGTATAAAACCACGCATCGCTTTCTTAGTCAAATTAATCATGATTAATAAATACAACTTTAGATACTTCAGATCTCTCCAGAGATTTTGTCACATAATCAAAACATGTAGTCATTTATAAAACATAAAATCTTATTATGAAAAACACTAAACGGAAGTGTATCATGTTGTGCTTCCGGCTGCAGTTTTCCACACATTTTCTGTTCCCGTGTTTAGTTATTTAGTATTTTTAACGTTATTTTGTCACTTATGCTGATGTTTATATCCTCCCCAAAGGTTGTTGAAGCTCCAGGAGATTCGGAGCAGCAGGACGGACATTAGGCAGCGGCAAACCGCTGCTAACGGGAGATCCGGCCGCTGCTAGCGAGAGATCCGGCCGCTGCTAGCGAGAGATTCAGCCGCTGCTAACGGGAGATCCGGCCGCTGCTAGCGAGAGATTTAGCCGCTGCTAACGGGAGATCCGGCCGCTGCTAGCGAGAGATTTAGCCGCTGCTAACGGGAGATCCGGCCGCTGCTAACGGGAGATCCGGCCGCTGTTAGGAGATTCAGCCGCTGTCCGCACCGCCCCCGGCCGCCTTCCAGGCCGGTCTCATGCTGCACCCATAGCCGAGGCTCTGGGTCACCGATGGCCGCCCGGCAGCCCTTCGCGGACGCGGACACTGCGGATGAAGCGGTCCGGGCCACTTGCGACGATGCGACCACCTGTAAAAGGTGAGAAGCAGCAGAAAAATCTGGCAACTGGTCGCACTGTAACTCATTCATTCATTCATTCATTCATTCATTCATTCATGGCATTTCTCTCATTTTACTGATCAAACTTAATAGATTTATCGGTATTTACGCGACAGACCAGCTAAACTCAGAGTCCAGTGGAATGAAGTAGAAGGAACAAGATGCATGGTTTTAGGTCTAGACTTTGACTAGGCCATTGTAGCCCATGAATCTGCTTTGATTCTCTTCTCCAGCCTGAAGCAGATAAATGAATCTCCTCATCAGAACCAGTTCTTCAGGTCTGGTAACTGGACCTTCATCTGATTCAGCCGCTTCAGCAGGAACGCATCTAAACATCTAAAAGCTGCAGGATTTTAGTTCTCCAGGATCAGACATAGCAACCTTTGATCTAAACCATCCCATAATATCTCTGCATGTTCAGGGTTTCCCCTCCCAGTCTCTAACTGGTTTTCCTCCAGGATTGTCCTGGTTCATCTCCATCAGCATGGAAACTCTCTGCTATTCTTATTCTTCTGAATTTATTTATTAGGTTTGCCACCAGTAAAGGCTACTGGAAGGACTCCAGCCTCCAGTACTTTGTGAGGAACGTTGGAGAGAGGAAGGCACCCGAGATCAACAGAGGTGAGTGATCCGGTCTGGGATCCGGTCTGGGATCAGCAGAGTGATCCGGTCTGTGTAAACCGACCCCGCTGCTGTTCATGCTGCTCTCTGACCTCAGGGTACTACGCCCGGGTTCAGGGGGTCAACCTGCTGCTGGATGCCTTCCTAAAGAAAACCCAAGGTCACTGCCAGGTGATCAACCTGGGCGCCGGCCTGGACACAACCTTCTGGAGGCTGCAGGTGAGGAAACGGAGAGCGCTTCATCGCAGCATGTCTGTCCTGCTGCAGACCAACTCAAACTCCAGCATGTCTGTGTGTGTGTGTCTCTGTGTGTGTGTGTGTGTGTGTGTGTGTGTGTGTGTGTGTGTGTGTGTGTGTGTGTTTAGGAGGAAAACCTGTTGCCACGGAAGTTGTTTGAAGTTGACTTTCCGACTGTTGTGGCTCGGAAAATCCACCACATAAAGTGAGTCTGCAGCTGTTCTTTACTCCTGTTAGTTGGTTTATCGGCCTTTAATGATCTGTTACAAGATTATATTATAGTTATTAATTAATCTATTAATTATTCAGATGAATGATCAGATAAAAAACTAGTGTACCCTTCAGTTTCTAAGCCTTTTTTATACAATATTAGAAATGCACAAAAATGCAAATAAATATTGGATTCTTTTTTAAATAATAAAATCAGTGTTTTCTTGCCTAAAGGTTTCTGCTTTAGTTAACTCTTCATCATCCTCTTCAAAGGAAAGATGAGCATCAACAGTGAAGCTGATGTGGAGATCCAGTTTCTGTTCTCAGATATTAAATATTAATATGTAAACATTAGAGCAGATAAATGCAGAGAAACATCATATTACTGATAACAACACAGCTTCAACTAGAACTGCTCTGGTTCTCCACCCAGATCAGATAAAATCACCTTTGACCTCTTCTCCTCCTGGCTGGTCCTGCAATGCAGAGCAACGTCCGCCAGGGGGCGCCACAGTCTGGTTCAAACTCAGCATGTAAATGCTTAAAGGATCTGAAGATGAAGGCAGGAGAAAAAACTACCATGTTATGATAAATGTGTGAAAATCCAGAGTTTTTCTCCAGGAGAAAGTATTCACACCCTGTTTCCTGTTGGTTCAGGTTACAGATTCAAACTTCACTGTTTGTATTTTGATTGTATTTGACTGTAAATAATAAAAACCTTGTTATGTGTTTCCTGCCCTGCTGAGGCTTGAATCGCCTACCTGAAGTTTCTACCAGCTTTCAACATCCAGATTCTCAAAACTCAAACAGGTTCAACGTTTTGTTTGTAAAACAGTCCAAATTTGGTCAGGAAGAGGAAAAGTTTGAGTCAGAACAGTTATTAGTCTGACATTTCATCTATTTAATAAAACTTCTGCAGCTTTTTCTGGATTCTCTATGTTTAAGATTTTCTCAGGGTTTTTTCAGCAGAGGGAGAATCAGGTAAAGCAGCATTTTAAATAGTTGACATTGTCTCAAAATGACATTTTATCATTTATGGCAATGATTTCTGGGACAATTTATTGTTCAGCAAAATGTTATTGTGACAGATGTTTCTGTTTTGGTCTTTGACTAGGACAAAACCCCCTCTGTCCAAGCCCATCATCGATGTTCACTCCACCGACTCCTTACTTCTGGGTAAAAACCATCATCATCATCATTATTATTATATATATTGTTAAAATGTTGATGGCGTCTCTGCGCCTCCGCAGAGTCTCATGTTCTGGACTCGGACCGGTTCTGCATCATCGGAGCCGACCTCAGAGACGTTCCCGGCCTGGACGAGAAGCTGAGGCGGTTCCAGCTGGACCCGGAGTACGTTTAATGACCTCAGATCAGCGTTTCCATGGAAACCATAGTCTCTGTTTTCTCAGCAGGTCTCTGCAGGTCCAGGAACTGCAGCTTATCTGCTGCAGCGCCGCAGCTGCAGAGCAGCTGCAGGTTAGAGGCCATCTGGAGGCTGATTGCAGGCGGCGCCACGCCCGCCGCCGCCGCATGTTTTCAGAACCAAACCTCCAGTTTGCTGAGTCATGCTTTCAGATGAAATCTGCTGATCAGGCTCAGGAGTTGCTGCCTTCATGCTGCCTGTCCTGGTGTTGCTGCAGGTTGCCCACGCTGCTGTTGTCGGAGTGCGTCCTGGTCTACATGACCCCGGCCCAGTCGTCCAGCCTCGTCCACTGGGCCGCTCAGACGTTTCACACCGCCATGTTTATAAACTACGAACAGGTAAAAATCACTGATGCAGCTGTTTACTACATGTTGCCATGGAAACCAAACCAAAATCTCTCCACACCATCCTGCCTCTGTGGCAAACTAAACCCAGTACCTAACATGATGACCTTTGACCCTCTCTGCTTTGCTGAGTTGATTAAATGCTGACACAATGGCCTATTTAAAGTCACGCTGCAGCACCATTTGCCTCGACAGTGTTCATATGCTTTTCTGTACTGCCAAGTTCTCAGGAAACAGCAGGAAGTGACCTTTGACCTGTCGGTCTGTTCCTGCAGGTGAACATGAGCGACCGCTTTGGTCAGGTGATGATCGAGAACCTGCAGAGGCGGCGCTGCGCGCTGGCTGGGGTGGAGCTGTGCCAGTCCCTGGACTCCCAGGTAAAACCAGTCGGCAACAAACCAGTCAGTAAGAACCAGCCGGTTAGAGCGGCTTGTCTCTGTCTGCAGAAGGAACGTTTCCTGAAAGCCGGCTGGGATCAGGCCAACGCTCTGGACATGATGGCCGTCTACAGCGTCCTCCCTCAGGACGACGTGGCCAGGTAGGACAGCTGCACTGCCCCCTGCTGGCAGAGATGGCATTAAAGCAGTCCAGTCCGTTTGTCTATAAAATCCGGTCCGTTGGTGAGACTAAAGACTAAAGAGAAATCCTCCAACACTAAAATCTGATCCTCCATCTTGTTTCCATCTGGTGAAGAAGGAAGTTGCTCTCAGTGTCTTCAGAGGTTTTGTGTGGTTTCCTCCAGTGGTTCTTGGTGCAGCGCCCCCACAGGCCAGGAGGGGAACAGGCTGGTTTGACTCAGAACCACATCAGCTGGAGGTGGAGCAGATGGTGGAGTTCTGGTTCCAGTAGAACCGGGTCTACCAGACCATCAGGAGGAAAACAGAATAAAACTTTCCTTAAATTTAAAGTCAGAACAGTAATTATGAATTTTAAAGCAGCTGAAACATCAACTCAGGTTGAGCTTCTATCTCACAGAAATTAATGGAAGCTCATTGTTAGAAATGGAGTTTCCATAGCAACCACTGGTTTCTAAGTGAGTCTAAAGTTGAGCAACCAACCGGTGGCTCTGATGTGAATCAGGTTCATATGTGACTTTGTGTCCTGCAGAATCGAGTGTTTGGAGTTTCTGGATGAGAGGGAGCTTCTGCAGCAGCTGCTGCAGCACTACTGCATCTGCTGGGCCGCCAAGGACCGGCTCAACCTGGGTGAGACCCGACCCAGGCTGCATGTGAGCGGCGGCGCCACACAGCGCCACGCTCCGCCGCCGCTGAACTTCCTCCATCTTTAACCAGCCGGGTCGGTTCTGCTTCCTTAGGGCTGTCGCAGCTGGCCTTCTGAGGGTCAAAGGTCACGGTCGGGTTGCCAGAGTCATCAAGAGGAGCAGCAGGGGAAGAGGACGCTCTGATCACCTGGAAGCCGCAGGGTCAGAGGTCACACTGGAACCAGATGCTGGAAAAAATTAAACGGGAATATTTAAAAATGTTTGACAAAATCTGCTGAAAATAAAGACTGAGAGACGAGAAGAGATTCCTGTTATTATTATTATTATTATTATTATTATTATTATTATTATTATTATCATAACAGTAAAGCGTTCTTAAACCAGTCATCCTCGTTTTTCATGTGAAAATCAACAATGTAAAGGAGAAATAATAATTTAAAAAGTGAATTATTTGTTTTTTTCTATTTAAAATAAAATGGCAGGTTTACAGACTAATTATTACACCCAGATAAGATATTTCACTAATAACAGGAAAATATCTTCTTATAAGTGAAATATAATTTACCAACTAAATATTTGTGACATTTATAAATGGTGAATGTTACATAACCAAACTGTTGCTGTTCATTTTTTACAGTGTATCGTTACAAACTTCTGAGGTCGTTAACCTTTCTGATACTCAGGGGTCAAAGGTCAAGTCCAATGTTTGTTTCTGTTATCCCCTTTCATAACAGAGTTTAAATCAGTTTTATGGAAACATTTCTTGGTAACTTATCTGGGTCGTAAAAACCTCGGCGTTGCCATGGAGACCTGAAGCTTTGAGCTTCAAGGATTTTATTGTTGAAAGTCTTTAAACCATTTTTATTATTTGATTCTTTGTGATTGTTGCTTTATGATTTTATTAGAAATAGTTATTTTGCTGAACAGCATTTTGAACTGTTTTAAATTTATTTATTAATAAATCTGACCTTGAATGACAATAAATTGAAAATTAGGTGAAGAATAAACATCCTGACAGGCTGAGGAACATTTTGTTTTAGTTGTTCAAATTATTGTCACCCTGTTAATGAGAAAAAAACACAAAATATTTAAAACTGATAAAAAGTCAATAAATCAGGCGTTGCATTTAAATGGAGGCTCAAATGAATCCGTTTGGAAAACAGACCTGCATGGTTTATGTAGTTCAATATTTTAACTTCTTAAAGAGACAGAGACCCAATTTCAAAGGGTCACATTTCTTTTAAATGAAGTTTTACATGCAGCATTTTTATAACATCACTGGACATGAACTGAGACGTGTGGAAGATTTTTTATTAATCATATTTAAAGCCTTTCTAGTAATAATCTGGAGGAAGAAAATAAAAATGTGTAAATATTCTTAACCAATAAATGCAACAATAATCAATAACCAGTTGATCAATTGTTGGCTGTTTGGAGACCAGAGAACTCGAGGGTTTTTTATTTACAATAATAATTTCCTTTAGAAATGTTTTATGAAATGTTTTTCTTCTGAATATTCCAGAGATCAGAAATTGTTGGATGTTGAAACTTTTATTTTGGAATCTGTTGCAGCTGGAAGCAGAAGAAACATTTCAGACGGATCTGATATCTTTATGATTTCTGCTCTTTGTTGTTGAAAATCTTCAACCAAAAACTGATTCTGATTGTTTTATTGGCAACATGAGGTCACAGAAAGGTCATAAAGCGGCAGCTGTCATGGCAACCACAACAAATTCTCTGATTAACGTCAAAGTTCAAACTAAAGATCTGAGAAAAAGTTTTCACCCCCCAGATTTTGTTTTTGCTACATTTTAAAGTTTCAGATCATAAACAACTTTAAATATGAAAGAAAACAGAATAAAATCAAAAATCTGTTTCAGACAATTTTATTCACTCAAGCAAATAAAAACAACCTGGAAAGTATTCACACCCCTCCAGTGTTTCAGTTCTGTCTCAAGTTCATGTACCTTTGACTAGGCCAGTCAGACGATGACCTCCTGGTGACCTTTGGGTTGTCGTTCTGCTGCTAGAGAGCAGAGCCCACAGTATCATACTGCCACCGCCGAGTCTGGCTGTAGATCTGATCTTCTGGTTCTTAAATGCTGAGAAGCTTTTTTTGAGTTTGAAAAGTCAGAATTTTTCAACTTTAGTTTTTTAGTCTAAATTTCCTCCCGATTATTTTCTTTCTTTGTTGATAAAACGTCATCCATCCATCCATCCATCCATCCATCCATCCATCATCCATCCATCCATCCATCCATCCATCATCCATCCATCCATCCATCCATCCATCCATCATCCATCCATCCATCCATCCATCCATCATCCATCCATCCATCATCCATCCATCCATCATCCATCCATCCATCATCCATCCATCCATCCATCATCCATCCATCCATCCATCATCCATCCATCATCCATCCATCCATCCATCCATCCATC